>AJFL01000382.1:0-87940 GCA_000467735.1 Rhytidhysteron rufulum CBS 306.38
AGGTGCACAGACTTTTTGCGAGAGACTGTATATAGTAAGGGGCCACCTAAATCCCAGATCTTAACCATTACTCCATTTAGTCAGACACCTACACACCCTTCATGGCAATTTTGATCCGCCTAGATTGGTCCATGCTATAATAAGCTATAGTATAAGCAACCAGAAGTGCTTGTTCAGCGTCATCTTCAAAGTCTGCACTTGGGAAGTGGATTGCACGCTAACCAGATTAGGCATTCACGACCGCCAAGACCTGCTTCCAAACATTCAATACTGGTCGGACCGTATTACATCGCTGACAAATCTGAAGCTTCATCTAATCCTCAATTTACATCCGCGAGTCTCGATGATATTCCACGCTTCATAAGCTAGAATATGTGTCCTGATACTTCTATAAACGTTCACTCCGCAACTCCCTTTCTTGCATTACACCTCCATCTTCTACAGTCTTCACCATACTTCAGTTTCAAACATGACGCCACCTACATTCAAAAGCACCCTTAAAATCACGCACATTGGCACCGCAACCGCCATCATCAACATAGATAGCGTGACCTTCCTCACCGACCCATTCTTCTCCCCCGGCGGCAGCGAATTCGACGCAGGAGTTGTGATGTTGAGGAATAGCGATCCCCCAGCCCTGGGACTAGCCGACCTCCCTCACATCGACGCGGTACTCCTGAGCCACGAAGACCACGTCGACAACCTTGACGAGCTAGGCCGTAGGATCCTGGATGGTCGTAAAGTCCTCACCACCGTCGACGGAGCCAAAAACCTTCATCCTCGCCCCGACGTCCGTGGTCTACGACCATGGGAAACAGTCTCTCTAATTGCTGGTGGGAAGAACTTTCGAGTCACTGGCACACCCTGCAAACACGTCCCTGGCGGAGAATCTACAGGTTTCATCCTTGAATCCGACACCTTTGGTTCCACGAACGGTCTTCCAAACGTCATATATTTCTCCGGTGATACCGTGTACATTGACGAACTGAAAACCCTTCGGGAAAAGTACCATGTTGTTGCTGCGTTGCTAAACCTTGGTGGTGCGAAGGTCCAGTTTCCGGATGGGTTGCTTCAGATTACTATGGATGGGAAGCAGGCGGCGAGGCTGTTCAAGGATATTGGCGCTGATGTTTTGGTACCGATGCATTTTGAGTCTTGGTCGCATTTTACGCAGCATGGGAGGGATTTGGCGAAGGTTTTTGAGGAGGAGGGTATCCAGGACAAGGTTTGTTGGCTTGTTCCGGGCGAGGAAAAGAGGGTGGTTTAAAGAGTGCTGGGCCTTGGAGCCTGCTTATACGAGATCCATTTGGTGTCCTTAGTCGGAAGTGAAGAGTGGTAAAGGAAGAGGAACTAGTGGTAGAATGAGATATAGTATTTCAGGTTCTGTAGGAAAGTCTGTCTAAGAGCAATTTAAAACACTTATCACTGGCTCATGAAGTGATATCTAGCATAACCCCTCAAGGGGTAGTGAGGTTACCCGAACCGTTCGACGACACTGTTAATTTTCATGAAAGCTGGGACTTTCTCACTCACTGCACTTCATCTATTGCATATCTATAGGAGGAGTCTCTGGAGATCCTCACCCTAGCTAGCAAACAAGAGCTCCTTGAGATTAGCGATATCGCATCCGTGACTCCTCAGGAGACTGAAACTACAAAGGCTGAATATGTCGTGAACTAGTGAGGTTTAATCGATAGTAATAACGTCTCGTGACCACGCGTAGCAGGCGTGAGTTCCACTTTCACTGTGGGCACGTGTCTAATTGGCCCGTGCGCATGCATATTTATACACAGACAAGAACTTCTCTCCATCTCCACCTCCTTCGAACTTCAACCACACTCACATCCACTCAATTGGTTCCACATTCACCTACGTCTCATAATTTCATTCGGGTTCTTGTTCATCCACCATGGCTAAGACTAGGTCCCAGCGTGGTGGTAACACGCTTAATCCGCTCAGGCCTGTTGCAAAGTACGTCAAACCGTTTTCCTTTATACTCTCTAACAATTGTTGACCCCATTCCTGATGCTACCTCTCACCTCTTCGCGTCTTTCTATGCATCATAATACATAAGCTGACACTTTTGCTTTGCAGTCAACCGAAACTCAAGAACCGCAAGGGCAGAGGTCGAGGCAGAAATGCCAACAATGCTCAAAACACAAACGTTGCCACAAATGACAGTATTGATCATCGAGCCCTCTCCGAAAACATCGCTATTGCTGACAAGACCGACAAGACCGGCGCTGCTGACAACACTGCCCTTGCGCAAAAAGTAATCGACCTCGAAAAGGAACTCGAGCTTGCCAATCAGAAGATCCAGATGACGAGCAAAGAGGTTTCATTGTTTAAGAAGGAGACATCGCTCATCATGAAGGAGATGGAGTTGTCAAAGAAGGAAATGATGCTGATCAACAAGACAAACGACAATCTGAAGGAACATGGTGAGAACGAAGCTCACAAACCTGGAGGCTATCGTGCCGTTCCAACGGACATTGGTTCTTCCCTGCAAGCTACGCGAATGCCCAAATATCGCGATGGCACCTTCCAAGGTACAAAATTCCCTCATGATCCATGTTCGTGCTAACCTTACGCCACAGGAGGCTATCCTTTCATGTCCGATTCCGCACGGCAGAATCGTTTCGACCCGGATCGAAATGCCATCAATCGGGCATCATTACCGCCCAGGCCCAATACTAGGATCTCCTGGGCCCCATGGCACCAGGGTAAGCATGCGTATTAGTCTCAAGTCAGGCGAAGTGGTCTTCGATGCTTCCAAATATCCATGAATGGCATTGAAGACTGTTAGCGTGGGTTAGGCTACAATATCAAGGCGTTCGATTCGATTTCTCGGGGGTACAGGCTCATGCTTTGTAGCTTTATCCATAGTCTTCTAGTCTGCTAAGAAGGCAAATTCAAATATCTGGGTTCATGGGAACAAAGGTTTTGAGCATTTGAGACGTGATTCCAGAAACCACTGCCACTAACGAAAGCTTTGTAAATAAACTTTATGTGTGTTTCCTGTCAAAGAACATGAGTCAAGGCCAAAGCTTAAAACATATTCATTGGAATTGATGACTATGTGAACGTGTGCTATAGAGTCTCACCAAACCCAGCAACACCGTAGAAGAAATCAGGCATCATGTATCCCAAGTTCCAAGTAGGTATCGAGAACCCCACAACCACAACCTTCCTATCCATCTTTTTTGATAACTCCAAAGAGTCGTGTGTTTAAACGAAGTTCACATTCCATAAGCTTCCATCCATCGTAGAATCATGTTTCGTCTAGAAGCTGATCATTAGTTCCAATTTACAAACAAAAATAGACAATCAAGTGGGACAAGTATGCCTTAGGAGCTCATTTCCTGCCTCAACGGTTTCTCAGCCCATGTTGCTTAAAGATTCTCCACAACCCGTGAAAGTTCATCATGAAGAAACTCCACTTCTTGATATTTAAGTTGAAGAAGTTTCCTCATGATGTGGTTGACCTCCCGTTCGAGCTCCAGCTGCCGCAGTGCTAGATCTAGTCTATAACTCTCTTCACGCGCTTTGTCGTATTTCGTATGTTGGGTCTTTGATACGGCGTGGCTAGGGGAGCTTTTAGCGTGTTGAACATGATATGGAATGGTAGGAGGAGGGGCAAATGGTGGTGTGTATATGAGGTAAACGGACCTGCGGGTTGGTTTGAGGGGGTTTGAGGTGGAGTGCGAATTGGAGTTTGAGTTTGAATTGGAGTGTGATTCGGTGTATGGCTTGGAGGAGGACTTGGAGGAGGACTCGCTTGACTTCGAAGAAGCCATCATGAGGAGTCGGCAGTTGGTAGACGGGATTGCTGAGACGGCGATGGAGGGCGAGTGGAGTGGAGGGCGAAGCTATCTATCCTATGGATTAGGGCAAAGGTGCACGGGCCCGTTCCATCACGTAGAACACTGGACGTAAAGGCGGGTGTGGCCAAACCTTAAAGCATACCTAGGTAGGTGAGACAGTAAAGACGCGTGACGTAAGTGACGCGTTCTTAAAAGCTCACTCACGAAAGCTCACTCACTACACCATCACACCACTCGCACTTCCTCCGCTGCTTCGAAGTCCATCACTAGCTCCCTGATAGGTGTGTATTTAGTACACTTCACTACCAGACGTTCACTAACAATCTTCTAGTCTTCGTTATGAATCAAGCTCAATTGAAAGATTCCTACCTTCTTCCGGACGGAGGAATACTACTACCATCTTGCCTGGGATATGAAGAATTCACCCACCCTCCTTCCGATGCCCCTCGGTCAAGCCAAATCGTCGAGAGCAAGGCTACCTTAATGCCTCGTGATCTCTTAGCTTCTGAAACGCCACCACCGCCTCCCAACCTCTCAAGAACAGTGGACAAGGCGCAACGGTATCTACAAATGGCTTTATTTGAGGTAAATGGCAAGAAAGAATGGCTCCCAGAAGCGTGTCGGTCTCAGAAAGGCCACCTTACCGTGTCATCAAAGTTAGAGCCCTACCTCAGCGTAATGAACGAGAAGGTGGATCGTTTTACAATCAAGGATGATGAAGAGCCGTTCATTTGCTCTCATAGGGGAAAGTTCCGAGAGCGCCCTATGTACTCGCCAAAGGTCAAGTGTGAAGCGGTAATGCGCGAAACAGAGAAAGAGTGTCATTTGTAAGGTCACACATACCATATTCGATAGCCCTTTGACTGATATCTTTTAGGTCTGCCCTCGTTATTTGTCAGTGCTGCCAGGTCCATCTCTGCAGGCCTTGTCACCACAAATCTCGATGCCGTAGGACAAAACATTGACATGGATTCATCCACCACGAATGGGGCAACGGTGCAAATTCATTGGGGTGTGATTCGGAAAAGACTCGTACAGGCGTATGCGTTTTGAGGGCATCATTCAATGGTATCAGCATAGGGGATATTTCCCGGCGCCCGCTGCGATTGGAGCTTTCTTGGAGCTGCTACTCCACGAGAGCTATAAATCCCATGATTCGATATCTTCACGGTGGTCTCCAACCACATTTTCTACACTTTCTCGTCGACTCAGGATGGGGATAACTACAATAACATTGGCTAAGTGGGGAAACGAGAATTAACGGTGAATGATATAGACTGCATAGATCACAAGGACTTTGTGGGAATGATCCGGGTGGCATATGAAAAGGTATCAATAGACTATCTTGACGGCGGAATGGGAACAAAATTCGAGAATGGTAATAGATTTGATACGAGGTTAAGATATGATGGAGACTAAGAAATAAAAATATGAGGAGGGTATTCATGAACATATCCTCAGCACCCAAGACCTATCCATACATATTTTTGAGCATTACGTAGCGTGCGATCATTGAAACGGCAGAGATCAGTAAGTTGAACCGAATTTCCCATAACATTGCCGTTAAAGGACGTGAATCTTTTCCCACTAATTTTCATCTTAATTCATCATAACTTTCCCATCCAACCAGCAATTATGCAAATTATAATATCCTCAATACCCAGTTGTAAGTTCGAGGTCGCAACAAGGTGTGGCAACGTAAGCAATGGTTACTCCGCGCTCCATGCGTGTTGTGGGTGGGGTAGTTTTAGTGTGGGAACTGGTCCGTATGTAGTTTTGTTTCAAGACATTAATCCTTAGGAACGTAAGTAATTTATACAGACGTTTTCTCTGATAGAACCTGGGGAAATTTGATACTGTGAAAAGCATGGGATGAATAGGGAAAGTAATCATGCTGTGCCGTTGTGTTTCGACTTCTTCTTGGACCGAGGTATCTGGGTTAGCGACGGAGGATAAGAGACGGAAGGATTCTGGGGGGTGTGAAGGGAATGAAGAAGATGTTTGCGAATTATGAACATTAAGAAGAGTTCTGAAATCGTTGATACGGCCTGGTTATATTGTCCAAGGGAGGTTTCTGATTCGTGACGCAATAGGGAGAAGCACAGACTTCCCAAGGGTTCCGACGCGCGAGATCTCCTTGATTCCTTCACGATCGTCAACCTTCGAAGTACATTGAAAATCCATCCCAGGCGATCCCCGTTAAGGATGGCATCTTTGTTGATGAATGAGACCAATAGTTTTAGGTACATAATTATTAACCCTTTCAGCTTTAGATGGAACCCTGGGGCTTTGTATCTCGATGTCCTCGGACGCGTTTCCTTCCATGCGACATCACGATCTTCCTTACGATTAATCCACCGGGGTTCGTTCGAGCAGCTTGGAAACCTATACTCGTGTCTGCGCCTCACCGTGCCTTCTTCTACCACCGAGATCCCCGCGCTTGTGTCGAATGCAAGGCTGCTGTCGCATGGTTGCCGGCCACGTACGATGAGACGTACTTTTCGATCCGACGGGTTATCCGTTATGATACTACGGTGGTTGGGATACTTTGAAGACCTGTGGCAATGATAGGTGAGAGTTTGGTGGTTGGGACGTTGTAGATCAAGCCTGCTGGTGTATGGTGTAGGGTTTTGGAGAGCCCTATAGTGTTGAAACTGAATCGTGTAAGGGTGCTTCATGGACTCACGCCGTAGAGTAAGGATAGCGTGGTCATGAAAGATGTTGTGTGTGTTTTTAAAGTTGCCGATTGTAGGGTGGAGATGCGCGCATCGCTCCTGCTACTCTTGTAAGTGCAGGAAGTAGGTATAGACTCCAAGATTCAATTTTCCGCGAGCTCCCTAGGAGCAGTTATTTCCTTCAACTTGTCACTCATGTCTGTCGTGCGCGTCTCACTCTTATTCCCCTACACGTCTCAATTCTGTTCTGATCATTTCACTCGCTATCTCAGTCTAAACACTGAGACCCATCTTTTCATCGTTATCATTCATAGCTTGTATGGAGCGGGGATATGCGGTTCAGATGAATGTAAGCCCCCAGCTTCACCTTGACCGAGATCGGATCGCTAAATCGTATAATTCAGGACCGGATACATTCAATTGGAGGCGTGCTCTCACTGCAAGTATAAGTCTGGTCTCCACTGCTTTCCAGCGTCAAGGCAGGCTAAACGTGGGTGAGTACCTAGGTTACAGCAGGCAAAAACGCAGCCTGCCTCTCACTTGAGCGCCGCCATCCCAAAGTAAAGCAAGGCAACGCCCATTTTTTCCGGCTATTCACCGGCCGACAGCGCGTCGTTTAGCTACCCGTATATCTTTTCTCGGCTCCCTCTTCTTTGCCAGTCACCCTCCTCCACACTCTCTACCTGCACCCACGGCTACACCACCTACGACTGTTCCAGACGGCCTGGCTTGAGACACAAACAACTACACAGCCTTGCGGGGCACAGCAGCTGTGTTTCCTTTTACTCCATTCTCGTTGCCCCAGGCATAGTGCTGCCTAGATCGTTTGATCGCGCGCTTTGCCGTGCCGCCCTCTTTTCGCTTGGCATCTGGGCAGGTGAGTTGCCTCCCGACGCGCCTCTATTTACTCCAACACCCCACACCCTAACATCAACACTAGCACTCTGAACGTCTTTCCCTTCGTAAGCGCATCCGTACACGATACAATCTCGTCGTTCAGCGTCCATACACTCCGTTCCTTTGCCTTTCCCTCGCTACGATCATGTCTCTCACCGAGGCCGTTTTCAACCACTTGGTTCTTCCTCCTAGGCTTCCTGGCCACATGGACGGGGACCTTGAAAATATTCAACATAACATCTTAGATCGCCTCGTCCACGCCTGTAGGACATTGAGCAAGTCGGAAGATCCAACTTTTACCGCGACTTGGACAACAGTTCGTCGTTCTCTCGAGACTTGCGCAATCCTTAATCGGAACAGGCTTGATAAAGAGACCATTTTGAAAAATTGCAATTCCCTACAACCGAGCGAACTCATTACCCTTTTTGTTGTGGAGCAAAATGCGGCTATTTTAATCCGACGTCTTTCTCGGTAAGTGTAACCTTTAAGAGTTTGTATACTTTGTCTAACCTCTCCAAACCAGTGACGACGGAGACAGCATTATCTTTGAAGCCTTTGAAGCCTCGCCGACTTCCGAGGATGTCCTTGCTTCGGAAAATGCTCTCCAATGGGACTTTCCTGGTCGCGCAGCACAGATACCTATCGAAGAGTTTCTCGACCGATCTTTTCAGGAGGCTTTCGCCACATTTCTTGAGCAAGCTAGCATGGAGTCATTGAAACAGTTCGCAGCACGGACGAATAAGGCCAAAGCCTCTGTTATCGAGGGTCGGGATACCACGGATCCAGCTCTCATCACACAGATGCTTATGCCGTTGCTCGAAGCCATTGGATCATCTATCAATGTGCCTAGACTACGTAAGCGGGTCCGGGACGACGTAAATCTGAACGATGCCGAATACCCATGGCGGCGGTTACCATTTTGGCTTGTACTCAGGGTCGCCATGCTGCGTCAACTCACCCTTATGTTAGGGAACGAGACAGGACGAGTGTGCTACAAATTCCTCATGAGTACCATACTTGCGGAGTTTATTCCTGAATGTACCGGCCAGCTTTCACCAGAACTCGCGATGATGCTCAAAGCCAAGCTTTCGCGCCGACTAGCAAAGCTTGAAATAGAAAAGGCGGAGGACAAAACTCTGCGTGATGTGTATGCCCGATTCTTTGGATTTCTATCTCCGTTGTTTAAGGGTGTCATGGCAAATTCTTCGAAGCAGCTTGAGTTAGCCTGGTCCAACTACAAGAGGTTCATAACAAGGAATATCCCTAGACTTTCCTTTCGCGCGAACGATAATGACCTCCGCCTTTTGCTACCAAATAGTGGAGATTACCTTGCCAGCACGCTCAAATTTCGCCCCAAAGATCGGACCCAATCTGCGTCACTCCTTGTCCCTGATCTGGGGGAGGGCAATATACAGCAGTTTAGAGCCTTCACAGACAAGTACTTCGACTTAGCAGAGCTTGACCATGGTCTTGAAGAGAAGCTACCACCCGTACTTCCATCTAAAGCTGGAAGTGGAAACCGCTGTCTGCAATATGCTGAGGTCATCACTGACACTTTTGCTTTGGTTGGAAGTACTTACGACTCGGATCCAGAACAGATGAGCCTTTTTATCCTTGGTTTATTCGAGGTTTGGATTAGAATGGATCAGTGTGCCGCCAAGGCGTGTCCGCTACTCCTCCAATACCTTCCAGTCTTTGGTCCTGAACTTCTTGATGTTTTACACATGCCTACTCTATCTTTGATGCAACGCCTACAGGCTGTTCAGACTTATCTTAATGATAGGCGCAATAAATGTCATTTCCGTGACATCACAATCTTCAGCATGCCTGCTAAATACTCCTTCGCTACACAATATGCGGAGCATTCGAATGATTTGATTCAATTGCGAAGTCAGATCAAGGAGACCTCTGATATTTCACGTTGTGATAAAGAGTCCGAATGGGATACTGCTTGCAAAAAATACGATGATCTCAGCCAAAAAATTGCCGAAGGAACCTGTTTATGCACGCATAATCCTGATGGGACCAGGAATGTGAAAGGGTGCACTAAATGCTGGCACTGGCGAACTAGGAAACGAATGACTATTTCAGTTCATGAAGATTTTCTTCCTAAAGATCAAACACAGGAGGCGGTTGTTCTATTCGAGCTTGGGATGCCCCGTTACCTCGAAGCGTATAGGAATGCAACCTGGATGATTTTGCGAGATCTAGGACACCCATTCAAGCCTACTGCCTCTGAAACTCCAGTTATGCATCTGAAAAATTATTCCCAACTTCGACCATTCAGAACGTCTAATGCAAATGGTGTGTCCATCGCGTCAATAAAGAAGTCCTTTCTTCAGACCCACTTCAAAGAATTGCGAATGAAAGTCGCGCGGAAGGAGGTTCTCTTGCCTCTTGGCCTTGAATTTGCTTATTACGATACAAATGCCAAAATTTGGGTCAAGGATCTCGACCGACCATTGACTTTCCAACATCTATGCGGGATCCACATTCCACGCGGTTTACGGAATCTACTCGTTCGCTCATCGGAACACCCTGACCCAGACTTTATTGGGCCAACCTCATACGAGATCATTGCAAATCAGACGAAGTGCCCTCCCGGTCTATCAATGCATGAGTTTTCAGCCTTTCAACGACTGATTTCGGGAAAGTCAAGGAGGTGGTTCACCATGCTTGTGGAGCTAGGCTCGTCAAATGCGAACCTTAGCTCAGAAGATACAATGCATGTTTTCAATCATTTATGCACACAGGCCGGGCCCGCATCACAGACATCGGAATCTTTGCGAAACGTTCACATCGTTTTCCGGGATCATGCATTTTGTCATCGGCTAGCAGAGCAGATCCAAAAACGCCTTTCCAACGTTTTATCGAATTGGCGCGAGATATATTGTATGGAAATGCTTATCACACTTAGCCTCCGGTTATTCAGTTTGACCACCGGTCCAGATCGGGAAGCTGCAAGAGGTCTTCTCATGACTGCCCGTAAGGCAACCTTGGATTGGACCTTTCGTTTACGCCATGAAATCAGAAGTGCAGTTGATGCGACAGTTGCCAAAACAGCGGCAAGATATGGATTCTGGGCAGCTTTATTGTGCCGAAGAACATACGCTACGTTCGCTGACCGCGACGCAGACCTGGATGCAGGAGATCTGTGTTCGTTCGTCCAGGCCTCCATCGCGTTGCAAGATAACCTTGCAGAAGACCTATCGAAGCTGGAACTACCCTTGAAGAACATTGTAGTTCGGGATCTGAAACTGGCCTACCAACTTCAAGGCATTATTAAGAAATCCATACTCTCCTACCCCGATGCCTTGGAAAGTGCTATTAACACAACCTGGGACGATCCTACCAACCTCAGTGGAAGGGCGTATTCACCATGGCAGCTCCTTTCCCGTCCGAACAACCGATGGATTGTGTCTACAATGACATATTTAGCAAATAACTCTGTAGTGTCTCAAGTTATTCACTATAATTTCATCGAAGGTCATTTGTTGGTAGATGGACAGCCTTTGGGTAGATTGCCTGTGGAGATCAGGGAGTCAAATGAAGTCAGAGAACTGTTTGAAAATCAACACATATTAACTTTTCCTTCCACGCTCGAAGGTATGAGTCACTATATGATGCATCATGTCGGAGGCCAGTACGTCCATTTCGGTATGCGGGGAAGAAGGGTCATTATACGAACTTTCACGAAGAACAGTGTGCTTGAATTCATCCCACGAGAAATATTCATGAATAATGACAACTTCGACTTGCCCCTGGCCTTAATTGACAAATGCACGCACTGGCTTGATCTCAACACCCACTGCGTAGCGATTCGGGCAAAGCACAAATGGGCAACGAGAAAGAATGACTGGGTCATTGATCTCCAAACCCGTCGAGCACAGCGAGGTGAATTCCCAAGGGTTTCGGGCTTAGTTGATCCTCATTCAAATATCTTCAAGCGCGTGGCTACGATCTTCCGCTACTTCGAAGAGCCTCGCAAATTGACTGTGTATCAGCCTCTTAGCGAGAAAGGTAAACTAACTGTTGACCTTCGCTATCTTGAGCTTTCGTTCTTTGTGCACCGACAAGGTCTGCTAAAGTGCAAAGAGTTACATGCAGAGGTCGATCCTAACCAAGATGCCGGGACATTTTATGGATTCCAGAGCATGATTGTCCTTCGGGATGTGAATAATCCCGATAGACGAAGTATCATCACTGCCCTGGGGCCCGTAATCTTTAAGCGGTTTGGCATGCATGTTGCTGTCCGAGCTGGCGGTAGCGACACCTATGGCCTGTTCGGCATTGATGAAACCCTTGGACGCTTGACCTGCGCGCCTGAACCGCGATTTCTGTATTCAAAAGCCTTATTCCACGCATACACATCGTTCATCATACCGGATTCTCTCACAGGCAGAACTGGCACCGAAGAAGCACTTTGTACCCTTCGTTCCGGATACTGCCAACCATGGACACCCTTAAGTGATCCTGTCGTGAATATTCTCAAAAACCTCAGGTCATTGAGCCCACGAAGAGAGTACTATCCCAAAGATCAAAAACGCCTTCAAACTGTCTATTGGAATCAGAATCTTACAACTAATATCCAAAACGATGATTACGAAAGCGTCGTGGAAGTGATACTCCATTTGTCGAAGAGGCTTCAGACCTTCGAGCCACGGTCTGAAGGCACAAAATTACCGGAAGCATTCGTTTCTTCCCACCTGCGCAATCGTAGCCAAATTCGGCGTCACCTTTATATGCGGGACGACACCAGTTCCGGAAGTCAGAGAGATATGGTCTACCAAAGCCGAGACCGATTCTTGAAGCGATCTCAAGCGACCAATGTCTTTCAGATAGTGAAGATGATTCGTGATCGGCCCTCCAAGATTTCTATAAAGAATAGACTTGTGGACATTCTCTCTGGCTGGGACTTTATTGGGGGCTTTTCAGAAGCACCAGCAAATCCTCCGGTTAGCCTCACCGACTTAATTGATGGGCCCCTCGGAGAGCAATGGGGCCAATTAGTGAATCTTTGCCGTCGTACAGATATCAATGCCTCATATGGATTGGTCTTTAGACTTTCCCTCTTGTCCTTCGCTACGAAACCGAATATGGATATGATCAAATTGTTGGCGCTGTTCAGCTTCCTGGACGAATTAAGGAATCTGCAACCACCACCTTGTCCTTCTTTTATCAAACTACGAGAAGGAGATTTTCCTACACTAGAGTTCCTGCTCAAATTTATCGAAGCGGACTTTGCTACCTTTATACCTGGTCGGAAGCAACGCGAAACTCGCCGGTTGCAAGCCGAAAGTGAGCATCGTGAGCGATGTGAAGAAGAAGGCAAGCGGATCGCTCGCTTCCTCCTGGACCAGTGGCCCGAATCAGCACCCACCCTTGACGGATTCACTTCAACTCTAATCAATGTCAAGGGGGCTCTCGAGCGCATCCTTCCTGAATGGCAACGACTTCGTCATAACATGTTGTTATCTGAATATGCTACCAAGATTCAACGCATTTTAGACAACCATGATGGCGAGATGGATGTACATGTACCGCAGGCGTGGGAGAATCGACAGCAGATCTTCTTTCGGTCTTCATGCACTTCGGTGGTACCATCATTGTCTGATTGTCTTTTGGCGAATCAAGCGGATGCAGAATGGGAAACAAATCCTACCGGTTTTGATATCATCCGTGTGAAGAACAACATGGCTGGACAAGAAGTCAACCTGCCGGCCCAAAGGTCTTCTCTAGTCACTTCTCCCGAGATTGTGAAGCTTGGAGATATTCTAGATTTCTTCAGTAAATCCGGGGATATTATGCGACAGCAGTACGGCAAGGATTTACAAAACAGTTTGGCTGCTTTAAAGGATGTAGGCAACCAGCGCAAGCCCGCGGGCAAGCCTCCAAACCTCATTATTGTCAGAGAATGCGATCAGGCAGCTTCGAGGGACCTTACTAATCAGTTCCACCGTCTTCAAATTGCCATATCAAATACGGATGATCGATTCCAGTGGCTTCACTTAGGTCAGTTATGGCCATGTTTAACACCAATGACCCTCCTCGAGCAGATCCGTTCAACCGCATCTCACGATCTAGGGCGTCAGATACGAGGAGGCTTGGTCTCTTATGGTGTTTCAGTGACTGCTGTTCAATGGCTTCGCCGAATAAAGCATGCCATTTTGAAAGATGACCGGCAAAAATTGGTTCAGGAATGGGGAAACATTGGTCATATGAAATGGGACCCAATGGAATTTCCTGACTGGCTTCTACTTGAAATCGACAATGATTTGCTGATCCGCCCTGAGCAAATAGATGTCGCCTATGCATTAATGTCTCCTGAATCCGGCACAAACTCAGTGCTTCAAATGAACATGGGTCAAGGCAAGACATCATGTATTGTGCCAATGGTGGCAGCAATCTTGGCAAACAAGCACAACCTTCTGCGTTTGGTGGTCCCAAAAACATTGCTCTTGCAATCCGCCCAAACAATGCAATCCAAGCTTGGAGGCCTAGTCGGTCGAGAAATCCGACACATCCCTTTCTCTCGTCGAACACCAACCACACGGGAAACGCTCAAGCAGTATTCCAGTCTTCACTACGAAATACTTCACGGATGTGGTATTCTTGTCCTTTGCCCGGAACATATATTGTCATTCAAATTGAGCGGTCGTCAACGTGTCGCGGACCGCCGACTTGAGGAAGCCCGAGAAATGGTCGCGTTTCAGTCTTGGTTGACCAACACCTGCCGCGACATCTTGGATGAATCGGACTTCTCCCTTGCAGTAAAGACACAACTCATCTATCCCAGTGGTTCGCAAATGGCTATTGATGGTCATCCTCATCGTTGGGAGGTTGCACAGGTACTGCTTTCTTTGGTTGAAAATAACCTTGAGGGTCTCCAACGTGACTATCCCCAAAGTATCGAAGTTGTCCGCCGCGAAGGTGGATTTCCGCTGCTACATTTCCTCCAAGTAGACGTTGAAGAAGCTTTGCACCACCGACTTATCGACCAAATCAGCGAGGGTAGAATGCCTCATCTTCATTTGGTAGATCCGACATCAGCGGACCACAAAGCACAAATAAAACGGGTGTTGTCAGATGAGAGTGTGGATCATAAAGTCATCAAAAAGTTATCACGACGCTTTGCGGACAGGGCTTCTGCTTACAACAACCTACTCTTAGTAAGAGGGCTGCTTGTGAACAGAATACTATTGCTTTGCCTCAAAAAGCGTTGGAACGTGCAATATGGATTGCATCCAGAGAGATACCCCATTGCAGTTCCTTTTGAAGCTAAAGGGATTCCATCTGAACAAGCAGAATTTGGTCATGCAGACGTATCGGTGATATTCACATGCCTAGCGATATATTACTCCGGTCTAACCTTGCCTCAATTCTGCGAAGGCTTGCAACTTGTCCTAAAATCTGATGACCCGGCAGCAGAATATGACAGGTGGACATCTGGTTCTGAGGCGCTTCCTGAGACATTGCACCACTGGAATTCAATCAACGTCGAGGATAAAGGCCAACTGGAGGAGCTATGGCGTCATTTACGCTTTAACCGAGTTGTTCTTGATCATTACATGAATAATCTGGTCTTTCCAATTCACGCCAAACAGTTCGGCGTAAAGTTACAAGCGTCAGGCTGGGATTTGCCTTTATTCTCACAGTCGGGATCTAAAGGAGAGAAACCAGTCGCTAAGACGTCAGGCTTCAGTGGCACAAACGACAATAAGATGATGCTGCCTTTAACGATCCGTCAAGATGACCTACCTAGTCTACACCAGACCAATGCAGAGGTGCTCTCATACCTCTTACATGCCCGTAATAGTGAATATAATCTTGCTGCAGACCATGGTAAACGACATACAGAGGAAGAACTTCTCCAAAAAATTTCAAATAAAGAGATCCGGATTCTCATCGATGCAGGGGCATATATTCTGGAGATGGACAACCGAAGTCTCGTGGAGGCATGGCTAAATATCGATACGAAGGCAAAAGCAGCAATCTACTTTCGAGCTGATAATCGAGCCTGGGTGAAGTATCGAGTGGCAAAGCAAGATGTCCCTTTACTCGCCTCTTCTTTTGCTGGAAACCTGGATGAATGCCTTGTGTACCTGGATGAGGCGCATACGAGGGGTGTGGATCTTAAGTTTTCGCACAACGCCCGTGGTGCCCTAACGCTGGCTCTTGGACAAACAAAGGATCACACAGTTCAAGGTAATACTTCTCCCAAGGCCTTTTTTAACGCATATGCTGACAAATCTAGCTGCCATGAGACTACGACAACTTGGAACCACTCAAAGCATTTGTTGGTTTGCTCCTCCAGAGGTCCATCAAAGCATCTTAGATGTTTGTGGAAAGCGTCAAGATGATGAAATAAACTCCTCACACATCGTGCAGTGGCTTCTAGAGCAAACTTGCCGCGCGAATGAACAATTGCAAAACCTATACCTTACACAAGGCACAGATTTCTGTCTTGGAACGAGTGCGATATGGACGAATCCTGAATTTTTCACAAGCGCAACCCAGCGTGAAAAATGTCTCTCGGTGATTCAACGCCCAGAGCGACAAACACTTGAACAGCTCTATGGTGGCAAAGCGATCCCTCAACCGTCTCATACTATTACCGACCCAATCCTTAAAGCCTTTATGGAAAAACTCAATGAGCAGCGAAGAACAGCTAAGGGCTTGTCATCCGCTGTCAACAGTGCAGCACTGGAGGAAGTGGAACAAGAACGGGAGGTCGAGTTCCAGGTTGAGGAAGTGCGTGAAGTTCAAAAACCCCCTCATTTCAAGGCCCTTCGCTTTCCGGGATTACATGATAATATTGTCACTTTTGTGAAGCGTGGATGCCTCTATGAACCCTACGATGGTTATGAACCCGCATTCGAAGCTTTGGCGCGTACAGCTCTTGGTCAGAAGTACAATGTTCACGGCACAGCTTCGAGGTTGTTCGTGTCCGCTGAGTTTGTGCGTACCGTCCACTTGAAAAAGGACAACCCGAATGATGACTGCCTGCGACAAGTAGAATGGATTCTCTGGAACCCATCAAACCAAACGGCCCTCATTATCATCCCAGAGGAAGCAGAAATCTTGATACCACTCATTCGTGATATGGAAAACCCAAAGGTTCATTTAATTACCTATGCAGCCCCCGTTACAAAGAACATGGCCCACTTCAATCAGCTCACTTACTATGTTTTGCCAAGACTTCCAGATAACCACGTCATACCAGTATGGCTATCTATTGAGCTCGGGGTCTTTGCTGGGCGACTCTACTTCGACTTCTCGGAATCTTCATCTTTGCTCGAGTACTTACAGCAAGAAGATGTGGTAGATACCGATGCTACGCAACTTGATTGCGGAGTATTAGTCACACCCCACCTATTCTGCGGAAAGCCTATCAGTTTCCTCCTTGAATGGCTCACACTCCGTCGCAAGGGACAGGACATTATGCACACACCAATGGGTTACATCTGTCAAGGGCGCTCGTTAGTCGAGAATCATGCTTTTTTCACTGTAGCCCATCCAGGGGTTGCAGCTAGAATGCCATCAATTCCAAGTGAGAAGAGTTCAGGTAGTACGGATGTAGTAGAAAACGAGGACGATGCTTTTTCTGAAGATGAATTCATGTCTGAGGAGGATGATATATCTCAGTACGATGAATTGTCTGGAGATGATGGAATGTCTGAGGAGTATCTCCATGTTGAAGATGTCGATGAAGGATCAGGATATGAAGGTGTTGAGTCTGGAGATAAGTTGGATGAGTGAAGAGTGTTGGTCGTTGCTTAACGCAAGTATCCATCACAATGCATATCACTCGTTATCCTTCGGCGTATGTAGAAAGGTTTGCCTCATAGGCATCTACGGATTCTTTCTTCATCATGGTGTATAATAGTCAATATCGGGATTCAGGAACCTCAATATGGATGTTTGAGGTTAGCATTGATGATTGTGCTTCGTGACGTTTTCTCTTATTGTGAATGACGACGGACGTATATGCTGTCCTTAAACTGGTGGGTTCTGTACTTCTCTTTTAGAGTGTTTCTGATTGGGCTGGTGGATGGAATTAATTTGGGATATCATTTATGAGTTGTATTTACTAAAATATAACTAGGTAATCTCTAGTCCAAGCACATTTACCCATGCAGGATAGAACAAACAGTCAACTTCCTGGATTATTAGCAGGTGTCTGCATGTATGTACAAGCAGAATAACCCAAGTGTTGTGAGTTGCAGGGAGATCAGTGCGGAGAAAGCATTACATCCTGGTTGATGGGCAGTGCTCGACCGAATATTATTTGTATTCATTTATAAAGCCAAGGTTTCTATTCGAATAGCTTCACGATGTGGGTTGAATGATGCTATTGAATATGGATGTTATACTTGGATGGATCTGGGCGAAAGTGCGAGGTGTGGCATAATGCATACCCATTCATATACAAAGCCTTGTATGAAACTATCCATGGAGTTCAAATTATTTTCTCAATTCCCAAGTACGAAAATGAATGAAACCATAGACGAACCCGCTGTACAAAGTTCGTGCTAGAGATTATGTCTTGACATTGATCCTTGATAAGTTAAGGAATGTAGATATTCAAGCCGTTAAAAATGACAAAGACGAGAAGAACGAGTCACTTTCGCTTAGCAGACAGTTCGTTACTGCTTGGGAAGAACGTCAGAGCTGGGTAATCGAACTTTCCTTTCAGGTATGGCAAAGGTTCCGGATAGTTGTTATCATGCTTGATGATGCAATTCATAGCTTTATATGGCAGTCACAGCACGAATTGCTTTGGGACCTGACCTCTTCTCTCGAATTGCCTCTGGTCCTTTAGGTCACATGATGACTAAGTAATTGAAAGAGGAGTTGAGGAAATGGTGATATGCAAATTCAAATAAACTTGCTGTGTTAAATGATTTGACAATTCCATTGCCATCTTGAAGCATCTTTGAGATGCCATGATTCCCGAACACTCAAAACTGCTTATGAAACAATCCAACCCAATACTAGTGCAAGTGTTCCACACCAGGTTAGACTGCCTCGATGACATTCAAGATCAGCATGGTTTAAGCTTTTTGAGGCGGTTAGGTTTAGTGTAATAAAGATTGGGGAATATTTTGATTAGGATGGAATTGTCGAAACTGAAGTGTCGACTGGTCGATGAGATACAGAAGATCCACATTACTGTCTCATGTGTTCTCGTCTATGCTGGAGTGGATTTGACCGAAAGTACCATGCCCTTTTTCGTATCTGCGCTGGGTTCAATTATCGCCCTATACTCGTTTCCTCCCTGCAAATCCTTGAATGTAATCTCTCTAGTCCTCGCAAGGCTTTCCAGCTCATCAAGCCGGGTAAGAGTCTCCTGAAGCAGCTCCTCAAAACCTTCCTGACTACAAACCTCGCGAAAAACGTTCTGCATGGCGACAGAATCTGCCTGAACCATCAGATTGGAATCAATCGTAAAGATGTTGATATGATCATGGTGCTTGATGTAATCCGCCCGGGTGACAATCTGCCTTGACTCATGAAGCGGAATCTGAGGTAACTGTCCCTTCATCTCGCCCATCGCATCTTCTCGCTCGATCAAAGCCTTTGCTAGGACCATAGCAGCTACGCAGGTGTCCTGGTGCTCCTCGGCTCCAGGATCCATCTCTTTTCCTAAGATCCAACATTGGCTCAAGAACCAGTTCTTCTCTTTATCGCATATGGCTTTACAGGCTTTTACCATGTCGGAGGATTTTGCCACTTGAACCAAAAATCTAAGACGGCCGCCGATTTTGCTGTAAACATGTTCTAAAACATCGAGAGGGACATCTTCTTGGAAGGTGTTTGCTCGGAATTCTTTTACGGCGGCTATGGCTGTGGCCTTGGGGATATCACGGACGGGAGTGACGCGTAGACGAGTTGCTTGCCACATAAGACGCTCTGTAATCCAATAGTCGTCACTGTTTAATACAACAGTTACAAGATTGCTTGCAGCCCAAAGCTCTGCACGTTGTTGTATGAGCTCCAGTAGATTACGTCCCTCCTCGTTGTCGTGAAGTAGATGAGAACTATTGATGATCAAAACGAGTGGCTTGCCACGTTCCTCTTGCCTCTTCAGTGCAATCTTTTCCATCTTGTTGAATGCTCGTTCGATATCCAGTAGCGGTGTTGTATCTCGAGGACCTTTAACACTGAACAGACTTCCGACATAGTCTTCATGAAACTCATAATTGAGCGCTTTCCCTAATCGAATTCGGAAGATCTCAAGATCGGAATGTGCTTCCAACATGGCAACACCATCCCCATCGATTTTCAACATTGCCTTTGATAACATTGACGTTTTCCCCGTTCCCTTTTCTCCAGTAATCAGATGATACTGGCCCTGAATACTGCCATCAACAATGGCATCGAGGATATTCTGTTCAGTCCGTGGTATCCAGTCATTATCCGGTCCGACCCGATCCTGCGACTGCGACATAGAGACATGACGACCGAGAGCAACCAATTCAGGAGTCGAATAACCAGCGGCGAATGCATCCTCCATTTTGCGAAGGACAAGGTTTTTGTAGTAGACATGGTAGGAGTATCCAGCCAAACCGAGAATTAGAATTGAGCCAAGAGCTGTTGCACCCCCCTCAACTAGTTTTGACTCTCTCCATCCACGGCTTTTGCTGCTGTCATCTTTGTCTTTGTTATTTTTGGTGGCGATGGCAGGTTCTTGGCATAATAGAATGCGTGGTGCTGTCCGTGGACGATATGCCTGTTATATTGGTCAGTGAAACGTGACTAATAAGATAGGGAGGAACTGTTTCACAAGTATATAACCAGGAGGCAACCTTTGAAGGCTGCGACGGAACCTAACCATGGAATCCCTACTTATTTAGCAAAGTAGGCTTTAGAAGTCTTGATTGACAAAAAAAACCTCTGTTTTAGTTACTTAGGAGGAACATAAACAATGATCACTCGAGCTACAGTATGTCAAATTGTAGAGAAAATTGTAAAACGACACCTGTAAAATGCGGCTCAAAAATAGAAATAGCTATGGACCGGCCGCGTAATCTACGCTAAGTGGAGCTCTTGGCAGCTCATATTGAACCTATGAGAGTTTCTCGCGTGTACAATGCCGAGAAGCAAAGTGTCAAGTTGTCAGCTTAGTATCTATTTTTTCGGAAGGAGTATCTGATAACTTTTTTTTTCTCGGCACGCCTACCCGATACGCTTACTCCCTACTGTACTAGTGATTTATGGTATATATTTGTTCTTCCTTATGCATACAACCCAAGTTAATTCAATATTTACCAAAAACATGTGTAACAATTACACTCATTTAGTACTTGAATATAGCAATTCAACAATCGATTTAAAAATTCTGTTTAATTCAAATCCACTCCAGTTTCCCTTACATTTCTCACTGATTTGGCGCACCCACACTTACTGCCTCCGCAGAAATGGAACCGTCAGTCACAATAAGACCAATCCCACCGCAGCTGAAACGATTGTCAGTAGCTTTTAAAACCTCCTTGCCATCAATACTACCTCTCAAAACATCCCCTTCAACAGTAACCGCAATCTGATAGACCTGGTCAAGTTCCCAATCAAGCTTTGCAGTTGTCAACTCCGTTTTATCATCATCGCATGATTTCACCAATGACACGCTTCCACCGCTGTTAAAAAGCAAAGCATACCATCTTCGAAGACCTTGGACACGCACAGCAACACCGGCCGGGGAACCGAGATTGACTCGGAAATCGGACACGGTCACTGTGTAATCCTTCCACTCACGGGTGCCATAACTGATGATTCCTTCTCCAGAATCTTGCCCAAGATAGAAAGATGGACCCATGTGTCGGTGGAAACGACTGACACCATTGATCCATGATTGAAGCCATAGATCGCTTGTTCCATCTTGCGGGCGCTGTAGTGTTAACTGAGGCGTTCCATCCCATCTGAGATAGTCCAGCCATACAGTTCCATTGAGACAATCAGATGGAACAGAAAGAGATACACCTAGTTGTTCGATAGGTTGACCATTCATATCATCTGGTATCGTCCACTCCAAAATTTTCTCTTCCCCAGGGGGAATGGTGATACTGGTCGTACTGTCTATACTCCTTAGTTCACCATTCGTGCTGGACACCTTCAGCCTAAATCTTGCATCTATTGGAATATTGTTGCTTTCCTCTGCCTTTAATAGGGCGCGTAAGGTCTGTCCGGGATATATCAATGGGCAAGCCATCAGATCGTAAGTTGCCCTTTGGGGTATCTTTGGTTGAGCGAAAGTTTGAGTCAACACCTCAGCTTGTCCATAGGCTCTAGTAAGACCATTTAATCCGATTTTTAGACCAGGCCTGCTTGCCTTATTGTCAATTCCTTGCTCGATCTTGACAATATCCAGTGCCAAACTTGGTCGGGTTGCTATAAAGCCTTGTACGCTGCCCGGAAGAGAGAAATGGAATTGAGCGCCCTGCTTCGGCTGTTCAAGTTGTTTCTCTCCAGCCAGTTCGCGGCCGAAGTTCGTGACATCGTAGGCTATTCGAGCGGCATTATTGATAGAGTAGCCTCCGTCGGCGCTGGATATGATAGTTTGATCTGCCACTGGACCTCTCCAATCAGGGCCATCTTCGAATGCTTTTAGTCCATGCATCAAAGCGACAAGACAGGCCACGTTCCCCGAGTTGCAGTCTGTATCCCAGCCACAAGTGTTGATGATGTGCATAGTCTCGTGGAATGAATGTGCACCGTACAAAAGCGCAAGGATCATGATACCATGATTAGGGATAACATGACAGATTCCGCAGAACTTATCGTAGCCGTATTTGTCTTCAATCCTCTGACGTGTTTTCAGCCAATCCTTATCTTCGCTAACCCAAGATCGTATCTCAGCAATCATTCGAGCTAGTAGGGAGTCCGCTGGTATGAACTGGAGTCCAGTGTCTAAAAGATGGTCGATATCGCTCGAGACAAAGGCTTCCGCTTCCATAGCAGCAAGTACAATGGCGGCAAATACTGATTCTCCATCGTGACTTACTTTGCCAGCCTGTTCTGCAAGCTTTGCTGCCAGTGCAGGTTTGCCGGGTGCCACCATTCCCCAACCGTCGATGAATATTTGGGCGCCGATTTGCTCTGCGACCGTCTTCCCATTAGTTTCAATACTCCCGCTCATAGGCGCTTTAATCCCTTTCTTCAGGTTCAAGAAAGCCGTATGCTCGGTGCTGATACCGTTTCCTCCCCACCAGAATATCGTTCGATGCTCGATGACGTTGTTGAGCCATGTTTGTCCGATTTGTTCAGAGGTGATATCCTCGCTGACACCATGCTCTAACAATGCGCGCAGAAAAACAAATGTACCGGAAATATCATCATCCGTGACAATAAGAGGGACATCTAGCTTCTCGTGCACATAGTATTCAATATGCCCTAGCTCTTGCAAAATGCGTTGATGAGTCCAGCCTTCAAATGGTCGTCCAAGGTAAACTCCAATGATTTTGCCGAGGACGCCAGCGTAGACTCGTTCGAGGTGGTCGGGTGGTAAGGAAGACATGGCTTATTAAAACCGTTGATGGAAGACAAACTCTGATATTTGCATGAGCGCAGCTAACGCAAGTGACCGGGTGTCTTATTCTATCAGGTTCATTGATCCGGGTAGAATGGGAGGGTTGAAATCCTTCGAAATGCGGGGTGCCTCGGAGAAATGTCCAACCCAGTCAGAAGAGTCGAATAGGATTTGTAAACATCACCACCACTCTACGCCACTTATGCGAGATACATGGGCCACCTATGGACCCAAATATTGTATGGGGATGTGTAGACACCTTTCTACGTATGATGGTTTGTAACGTAGGAAGGACGTAGGATAGGTGTGTTGTGACGTAGCGCAAGAAATCAATTCACTTATTAGATGATATGCTTGGCATCCTACGCAGGGTAAAAGACAGTCCTACATCTCCCTGTACATTCTAGGGATGAAATCTGTAGGTGCCCGCGCAGAAGGTTACTCAAAATTCAATTTCACGATGATTCTACGGCGTTGCGATCTATAGTACTACTCTGTATCTGTCTATCTATCCACTTACCCAACTATCTACCCATCTAGTATGGCGTAGATGTATGGAGACGCGGGGGAGTGGGGGAATGGAGGATTCAAGGATGGAGAGAGTGGGGAGAGTGGAATAGGAGTGGAGGAGCGGAGAAATGTCCAACCCAGCCAGGATCGACATTCCTTCACGGCAGTATATCTCCGCTATCATACAGTCGGGAAAAAACTGCCGAAGACCAGGGAAAACGTACTGGTCTTAAACTGCAGCAGTTCTCAATGGTCCCAGCTCCAAAACTTCATAAATGAACGTTCCTTCAATTCCAACCATTCTATCTTCATTTCAACTGTCCTATTTCCAGCCTCTCAAGCCAGCAAGATGGTAGACAACGATGTCTCGGTGGAAAAGAATGCTGCAAATACTGCAACAGCAGCAGGTATCGCAACTAACAATGAACGCGATATGTCGATTAGTGAAGCCTTCAGACGGTACCCCAAAGCATGCTTTTGGTCCATTGCAATGTCCTTGACGATAGTCATGGAAGGCTATGACACCAGTCTCATTGCAAACCTAGTTGCCTATCCATCATTCAAGAATCAGTTCGGCTCTTACAATGAAGAGCTGGGGGAGTACATCATTTCCGCGCAATGGCAAGTCGGCATCATAACTGCGGCGCAGGCCGGAGCCTTCATTGGACTGCTCATCAACGGGTATCTAACGGAGAGATTTGGCCATCGGCTAGTCACCATGGGAGGACTTGTTGTCCTATCCGGATTCATCTTCATCGTCTTTTTTGCTAAGAGCATGCCGATTCTTTGTCTCGGTGAGGTTCTCCTGGGTACTTCTTGGGGGATATTCGCAATCATGGGCTCCGCATATGCTTCCGAAGTCTGTCCATTGGCACTGAGAGGTTATCTGTTATCGTTTGTTAATATCTGTTGGGTCACTGGACAACTCATCGCCGCGGGTGTGTTGCAGGGGCTTGTCGACAACGTTACAAATTGGGGGTACAAGATACCTTTCGCTATCCAATGGGTTTGGCCTTTACCACTTATCGTTCTTGCTTTGCTCGCTCCGGATTCACCGTGGTGGCTTGTTCGTAAAGGGAGACTGGCCGATGCTGAGAAATCACTTCAGAGATTCTCTTCGGGAACATCAGAATCACAGATACAGAATAGTCTGGCTATGATGGTTCATACAAACGCTTATGAGCAGTCATTGCAAATGGGAAGTAGCTATTTGGATTGTTTCAAAGGGACGAACCTTCGCCGGACCGAGATCGCATGTATGGTTCTGAGTGCTCAATCATTGCCAGGACAAGCGTTCGCATACAGTCCGTGAGTATAAGCAGTTCTCAAACACTATCCAAGACTTTGCTAATATAATACACTAGAACCTACTTCTTCACTCAAGCAGGCCTTGCAGCTAGCGACGCATATATGATGAACTTTGGTTCCTCTGGGCTAGCGTTTGTTGCAACAATCATCAGCTGGTTCCTCATGACATATTACGGACGCCGAACACTCCTCTGCACAGGACTTGGTTTACTCGCCTTGGACCTACTCATCATCGGATGCCTAACCTACGCTGGAAGCTCATCAGCATCATGGGCACAAGCCGCTTTTGCCATAATCTGGCTCGGGATATACTCTTCATTTATTGGCCCAGAGTCCTTCTGCGTAGCGGCCGAAGTATCTGCAACTCGTCTGCGTGCCCAAACGATTTCAATTGCGCGAAACTCATATAATATGGTTAATGTTGTTACTAATGTTGTTGAACCGTATTTGATTAATCCGACTGAGGCAAATTTGAAAGGCAAAACTGCGTTTGTTTGGTTCGGTGTTTGTTGTTTGACTCTGCTTTGGGCTGTTCTGCGACTGCCAGAGACTCGTGACAAGACCTATGAAGAGCTGGATGTACTGTTTGAGAAGCGTGTGTCTGCTTGGAGGTTTGCGGATACACATGTCGATGAGGTGTTTGAGGCTGATAAGACGTTGGATGACGAAAAGGCTCGGACTATCAAAGTTAGTGTTACATAATCTTCAAACCACTAAAATAATACAAGTCTAAGGAGGTTTCATTTTCTTCCTCCCTTAATCTACATGTTTATTTCCCATTAGGCAATCTGCTGAGTACATGTCCAAAACTTTTATCCAAAATCTGCAGTCCTTCTTCAATCTCTTCTGCCGTAACTGTGACAGGTGGAGCTAGCCTAAACACGCCTCCCATGCCAGGTAGATTAACAATATTGCATGAAAGACCCTTTTCCATCGCATAGTCCGATACAGCTTGACCAAGCTCTGAACCAGGAGCCTTTGTGCTGGGGTCTGAAATGATTTCAATTCCCTGAAGAAGACCTCGCCCACGCACATCACCGATACACCAATACTTCTCCTGAAGAGCAAGAAGACCCTTCCGTAATTGTGCACCTCGTTCAGCAGCTCGTCCACAAATATCATCTCGCTCGACGATCTCTAAGACCTTGTTTCCCACGGCGGCAGTCAGTGGATCGTTAAGATGGGTTGTGATCCACAAGAACTTTGCTTCTCTGCAGCCCCTTTCAATCTCTGCTGTAGTAGTAACAGAGGCTAGTGGCAGACCGCACCCGAGTGTCTTCGACAGTGCCACAATATCCGGGACGATATTATCTCTTTCGAACGCAAACATTTGACCAGTGCGACCAATGCCAGTCTGAGCCTCATCCATAATAAGAAGCATCCCTCTCTTCTTACATTCCTCGCTCATACGCTTCAGATAGCCTTCGGGCGGTTCGAGGATGCCGCCAGTCGACAGAATGGGTTCCACGATGAATGCTGCCAGCGAGCCAACCGATTGACGATCAATCATAGACCAACCAAAGTTAATCTCCGTCTCCCAGTCGTAAGACCCATCAGGCTTCCTAAAGAACGATCGATAGGCATAAGGAGCCGGAAACGCAAGCTGACCCGGCATCGTCGGCCCACCGTTTTTTCGCCCGGCAGAGTACGTGGCAGCACCAGCACCTGATGTCAAACCGTGGTAGCTAGCAGAGAAAGCAACAACCTCAAACTTCCCCGTATACAGTTTTGCCATTTTGATTGCGGCTTCCAGCACCTCGGACCCGGTGTTCAAGAAGAAGGATTTCTCCAGTGGCGCTGGCAGCAATCTTGCAAGTCGTTCGGCAAGATCCACGACCGGTTGGGTTATCATGTTACTGATCAGATGATCGAGTTCCCCGACGTATTTTTGCACGACCTCAACGATCTCTGGGTGGGAGTGGCCTAGTAGTGAGCTCATCTGTCCGGAGGTGAAATCTAGGATCGATTGCCCGTTGGCATCGTATAGTCTTGTGCCCTTCGCTTTGGTGATTATAACGGGCGAGGCCGGTACTCCAGTGTTTATGAGATGTTTGTCTGCCTTAGCCCAGAAGCTTTCGGTTGAGGAAGTCATTTTGGGATGGTATTTGAGATTAATGAGAAAATAGAGAGTAAAGATGACGACGTTGAATGCAGTGTTGTAGATGTGGAGAATGGTCTATTATTATCAATATGTGCAATAAATAGAGGAGCGGGCTTGGGGGTGGTTGGTGGTTATCGTATCGACGGAAAACTGAAATAGAAACTCCCGCCGGAAAACATATTGATAAGACGGAATAGCTATGCGGGGAACCACTAGCGTTATCACAACTATATTCACCCCATACACATCAACATAGCTAATTTGAACTTGTCATGCGAGATTAAAATGTAGAAGGTATAGAGCTATAAAAGTTCAAGCACCTCCCCCCATGCTGATTTCCTTCCCTTTAACACTAACCCATTCAATGCACATTACACTGAAAGAACTCAACGTACTTGTTGCTACAGCCACATACCAAGTCTGCGTAATCGCTTTACTGTAAGCCCGCAATACAATATCTAGTAATTGCGGTAACTTTGCAGCAATAGTCTTCCTTAACTCGGTCGCACCAGTCGTGAGAACAAGTGCTTGCAGTTCCATGCTACTGCCATCAGGTGCCGCATGCGCCAAGTTCTTCAAAAGAGAATTCGTGAAGATATTATGACCCACTGAAATGAAAATAGAACCACCCAGCGTCTGACTAAACATCAGTATGGCGGTGGCTATGGGAACGTCAGCAGCAGACAACGTGGCTTGTACGGCGATCAAGGTCTGTTGCATCCCAAGACCGACTCCAGCGCCGAAGATGAACTGGTATCCTATCCAAGTAGGATGGCTTGTGGTTGGGTCGAAGGTAGTCAGGAGACCTGCCCCAATGGACATCAAGATCGAAGAGAGCAGGATGAAGATGATATAATGTCCAGTGAGAGTGACGCCAACACCAGCGATTAGACTGAGAATCACTACTCCAAGAACCATGGGTAGGTTCATGATGCCGGATTTGACTGCAGAGGCACCCTTAATTGCCTGAAACCAGATCGGAAGACTGTTGAGGTTAGTATATTGCAAAGCGTAGAGTAAAATATATCCTTACTAGTATGTCAAGACGAAGAAAGCGGCCCCTAGCATACCACTAAACCAAGCTGACCCCCAAACATTACGCTTTGCGAAAATGCGAGGCGGCACTGTTGCTCGATCTTGTCTCCAGTGCTGTATGCCGATGAAACCGAGACTTGAAACGCCCGAAACGACGAATAAGGAAATTATAGTGGCACTAGACCATTCATACTTGGAACCTCCCCATTGAAGAGCAAGTAGGAGACAAACCACAGAAGGAATGAAGATGGATGTTCCAGGAATATCAAGCTCGCCAATTTTATTTCGCCAACCAGACGCCGTCGACTTGGAAACCTTTGGTGATTTTAAGAACCAGAAGATAAAGGCTCCAGTAACGGCGCCAAATGGCAAATTGATGTAAAAGCACCAGCGCCAGGTCACCTTGTCCGTGAAGGCACCGCCCAGCAGTGGACCAACGACGCTGGCGATGCCATAGGTGGCACCGATTAAGCCAGTGTAGGCGGCTCGAGAGCGCAACGGAACAGTCTTACTGATGATCAGGACCGCCCCCGAGAATATACCAGCCGATCCAAGACCGGCGATGGCTCTGCCCACGATGAGTGTACTCGATGTAGGTGATATGCCGCATATGAAGGATCCGAGCTCAAAGATGAATAGGGCGATGAGGAAGATATACTTGATTGAGATGAATGTATACAACTTCCCCTTACAGAAGTTAGTTTAGATCGTCTTCAATATCAGCCCCGATTACGTACATAGATGAGTTGGAACGCACAGGTAGTTAGGAGGTATGCTGATCCGTACCAGCCAACATGGGAGAGAGTTTTGAATTGGTCCGTTATTCTGAAGTGTTATTAGTGAATGCTGGGGATGGATGGAGAGGTAACAAACTTGGGAATCGCGGTTGCAATGATAGTATTGTCCTGAAAGTTGTTAGTTTGTTTTACGGTTAATTATCAAGGATGCGAACCAAGGATGTGCAGAAGACAGATAGGCAGAGTCCAGTGGTGATAAGAAACAAGTTTAATCCTCCTGGATACTCGATATCATCGGCATGGGGATCTTGAGGTTCATCGATCAAATCTGTCAGACTTGTCAACTCTACCGCGGCCCCTGAGATTGAAGCATTGTCCTGATTTGATTGTAGGTTGTGATTTGGTGTCTTCGTTCTCCCACGATGTTTGGAAGACTGCTCGTTGGCAGTATGTATCGTCTTGGAGCCCAGTCTCATGATATGACAAAGGCAGTGTAATGCGGATCGTGAGTGCAAAGTTCAGTAGTTCAGTCTTGCTTTCAACAGCGTTTGAAAATATCCTGTATCGGATGCGCGGAATCTCAACGATCCGTTCGTACCGTGAATGCATGTGTTAGAAGCGCCGGAATGTTCTCGTGAGTATCTTTAATATTGGTTGAGTTTTCTCTCCGTCACCTCCTTGCCTAATATCACTCAACATTTTAGTCCCATGAAGGCGGGTATCCCTCCAGGTGACGATAGTTTCCGAGCCGGACAGTGGTTGTGCACTACAGTCGCACAAACACAGGAGGAACCGAGAACGGCCCTTGCGTCTTTGAAAGTAATTTGTAGGACAGAAGGATTGATTTGATAATAATCAGAGATAACTCGGATCATTATTTCCGGCGAATGAAGTGATCGAATTTCCTAACTTGTTCATCTGAATTCTGGAGCCCTCAACCTAGTCCTTGTTAATTGGTATTTCTGGGCCTCTGTCTGTCAAGGTCATGCATAATTTTGCCATGCAACCCAATCCTATTCAGTTGGTACACTTCCCATCCAAAACAGATGCTGGAGCGACACCATTGGTCCTTATTCATGATGGTGGAGGCACCATCTTTCAGTACTTCTTACTTGATAACCTCGGGCGTCGAACGTATGGAATATCAAACCCGTTTTTCAACAATGCAAAGCCGCTTAAAGGGACTATATATGACTTAGCAGACTCGTATATCGATTCAATAATACGCTCATTTAGAGATGAAAAGAAGATCTTACTTGGAGGTATAATCCCCTGTTGTCTTTTGTCGAAATTTAATTGCAAATCCAACGTTTGAAGTGAGATGACCATCATAGCTAACGATTGATCCCAGGTTGGTCTTTCGGAGGATTGCTTTCTATCGAAATAGAATCGCGACTTGCTCGTCTATCCTCTTCGCCGACTGTGGTTGGCCTTGTCCTCATCGACAGCGTATATCCTGGTCCCCGGGATTTACAAGCACGGGTCTAATTCACCGAGGCGGAGCTATTGTCAACCAAACTCACGACGCGACCGCACATCAGTAAGAAAGTCTATCGATGTTTTGAAGATGCACAAAGAATGGTGTCCGACTGGGAGCCTCCGCAAGACTGGGCTTCTGAAGGACAGGGTCCGAAGAATGAAGATCATGTCTCAAAAACCCCGCCTCCGGTAGCTCTTCTCCGGGCGACCGAAAAGATATCTTGTGCAGGCAATGAGCAACATGAATTGGACTCGTACAGGATATTGAAACAGCTTGGATGGAATCTGTTTAATGAGAACTTTGTGCACTCTGTGTTCGACGTGCGAGGGAACCACTTCAGTGTCTTTGATTTAGAGAATGTAGGTCTTTTTGCGTTCTTGATGGATCAACCAAAACTCTGATTAATTTGACAGGTTGATGAGTTAAGCGTCAGCGTTCGGTACGCTTGCAGTGTGTTGGATAGTTGAACGAAGGGCGGAGAGGAAAGATTAGAAGCGAGTGTAGTGTCTAAATTTCTTAAAGAATCTTTCACAGGCATGGTGGTAATTGTTCAAAGTGCATTAAATGAACCTTGGAATTTTTTTGCAGTGATATCACTTGGGGTTCACTTAAGGTTCACTAGCTGTCTGTCGATGACGACATTATGAGACTGTGATGGAACCTACTCCTGCGAGTTGCATTCCTAACTAAACGACGTTCTAATAACAACAAAAACTGCAACACAACAAACCCCCGAAAAAAAGACGAAGCAGCCCAGAAGAATTTCTACCGAACATAATCTACTCGTGACCTAGAACACCTCGGCTCACGTATGGTTCTTCCAGCCATTGACTCTCCTCTTCACTGAGAGTCTTGCCCCGCGCACCAAGAGCCTCATCAATCCGCTCCAGGGCCGAGAAACCTACAATCGGTGCAGTAACGCGAGCATTCAGCCATGCAAGAGCAACGTGGCTCATGGGCCAGCCTTTACGTGCTGCAAGAATCTGCACCCGCTGAATGATAACCGCCTCGCTACGGGCTGTGAGACTGAACGGCTGCGCAGAATCTAGTTCGCAACTCTCGATTGAAGATGAGGAAGACATATTTGCATCGGAATTCTTCCTATGGCTAGTTTCTGACCCAGAAGATGATACACTGTCAAGCGGTCCTTCAACTGCATCAGACCAGAACAAAGAGCGTGGCACTGGCTCGGCACAGTAGAAGTTGCCGCCATTTGGATTCGTGGTGCTTCGGACGGTAGTGCCCGTCTCCGAAGGTTGTCGTGCCAGTTGGCCAGATGCGAGAGGAGACCACTGTGACGATGGGCTTTAGACTATAGGTTTGAAGATGTGTTTTCGGAATACACTTACAGGAATGACGCCTACACCCGTTTCTCGGCAGTACTTGAGCATCTCACGTTCCTCCTCGCGGTACAGCAGGTTGTAGTAATTCTGCATGCTGACAAATTTAGTCCATCCACGGCGCTCAGCAATTTCCTGCATTCGTGCGAACTGGTAGCACCACATGCTACTAGCTCCAAGATATCTCACTTTACCGGCCTTAACGAGATCATGGAGAGCTTCCATAGTTTCTTCGGGTGGAACGGTCGGATCGTATCGGTGGATCTGCAGAACATCTATATATGTCGTCCCCAGTCGCGCAAGGGAAGCTTCAACAGCGCTGAAGATGGCAGTGCGCGAGAGTCCTATTACACTGAGCTTAGTAACAATTCGCGATGATTCTCTGGACACATACCCCATTGATTGACGTAGTCCTTGCTTTGGCTGGCTAGGTTGGTATGCATCGTGACTCCGGAGCCTGGATCAGGGTTTTCGCCATCCGCAACAACACGGTACACCTTCGTCATCAGAACGACCTTGCGGCGTGGGATATTGTACAAGCGCAGTGCTTCACCCATAATACTCTCAGACCTTCCATTGGAGTATATGTTTGCGGTGTCCCAAGTGTTTATACCACGATCGTAGGCATGCTTGAGTAGAGGGAGTGCCTATAAAATAGTGACGGAACTGTGAGCAGGGTTCGCTACATAAGAGGAGAGCGAGAAGTCATAAAAGGCTGTACCTGGTCTCTGTTCAGAATCCATGGAAACCAACTTGAATCACCAAGAGACATGCCTCCAAGAATAGGATTGGAAACACGTAGACCGCATCTCCCAAGCTGTTTATACTCAACCTTCGTCTCCGCCAGAGACCGTTCGAGATCTTCAGGGACGATGACGAATTTTGCCGTGCAAGAGCTTGCTCCACGACGTACACTATCAGATGCTGACTGGGACGCAACTTGCCCGACGGTCACGGGCTTGAGGGTGCCTTGTTCACTCATATGTTTCTCATGCAAAAGCAAAAACTGGACGAGTGGTTAAACTTTGAAAGACAATGGGTTCTCATGTCGCGGCACGAACGACCTTTGTATGCCCTTCATCCGGATATAAGATTTATACAGACAACCGGAACAAAATTCCATCCACTGCTACTATCATATCATTCCCGCTACCGAATCATCCCTTATCAATGTTAATGCAGCACCACCCACCAGACACCTTATTTTTACTTTCAATAAGAATTCAATATGGTGTGAGTGCTCCTCTATGGTTCTTAGAATGGGCAGGTTTAAGGTTTGGGGACCGCATGCCTTGCTGAAAGACTCTTCGTTTCTCCTCCATTCCAAGTATAAAACTATCCCTCACGTTACTGTGGAATTCATGGATACTGATAAAGTATGTTCAAAGGGCAGATTCCTTACCTTACGACAACACATGACTCGACAAACATGTTTACGCGACCCCATGAATTCATTCACTGCCGCATCAGTATTTACATCACTGACTTCCCAAGTCCCGGATCCGTAGTCTAAAAGTCACTCGCCGAATCTTAACTCCTCTTGTCGAGGACCTTCTTTCTTCATCTGAACGACACCAATGGAATCGCTTCAGGCTCGTCCATACCCTCTCCCCGCATGTGACGTCGATCTTCCCAAAACCTGCGGCCATGTCACGGAAATACAGGAGGTTGCATCCTCGTCAAGTTCGGAGGAAGACAGCACAGGTAGTCTTCAGAACTCTATCTACTCTTGGAAAAGTTTCGCTGGAGCTCTTGGTCATTGCGAATTCCCTATCCTCGATGCCGGGTCCTTGAATTCTCCTGGCTTTGGCTCCCTAGAAATTGGTCGTTTCCCATGTCACGGTGATTTTGCTTTTCAGAAATATGGCTTCTCCTTGCTTGAACTTGTCAATGCTGCTTGGAGCATTATGCTCTATCGTCATATTGGCTCTGAACGCGTCTGCTTAGGGCATTTCGAAACTAATCATGAATCGATGGAGTTGTTGATTCAAGAAACTACTATTTTACCATCTCACACCGTTATGCGACTACTGGGCTCTATGCGAGAAGAACGTGGTAGACAACGTCGATATACTTCCCATTCATGGAAACAGCTCCTGGAGATGGGTTGTGCTGGTAACAAATGTGTCTTCGACACCGCCATTGTGAACCAGGCGGATAGAACGTCACCAGATGTTCTAGAAACCTTCGAAGGCCTACAGGAAGAATTCCATACACAGGTTCGTCATGGGAATAGCTCAATGCAGTCGGCGTCACTAACCTGTTTCTTGCAGTTATCCGTAATCATCATTACATCATCTTCTGGAGACGAGACCGCGCTCCAACTTGCCTACCGAGACCCCCAAATCGGAGTTGCACGAGCCCAATATCTTGCACAGTCATTATCCAAAACCGTCGGCAGCATGATGAAAAATCTGGACATGATTATTGCCGATCTCGACGTGCTAGTAATCCAAGACACAATCGAGAGCTCCCTACCTGAAACAGAGACAATCTTGAAGCAGGCATGGGCTGAGGCCTTGCAGTTGAAGTCAGATGACATTGGACCATCAGACGATTTTATGGACCTCGGTGGTGATTCTATCACTGCCATGAAACTGGTCGCCATTCTGCGTAGACGGGATTGGTCAACAACGGTCTTGGATGTGTATCACTGCTCTAAATTCAGTGACATGTCCCAAGCAATCTTCAAGGCTTCAACAGAGGCAGATGACCACACAAACTTCGAGCTAATACCCCACGACGTCAAGGCCCAGCTACAAGTAGAAGCATCTGAGATATGTCAGGTTCCACTGCATGCTGTAGAGGACATCTATCCCTGTTCTCCACTCCAGGAAGGTTTCATTGCTCTGGGAGCGTCGCAAAGCGGTGCTTACGTCGGACAGGATATCATCGCGCTACCCGTGAATGTGGACCTGGAAAGATATCAAGAAGCGTGGGAGACGCTAGTAAGAAGGGAGCCGATCCTACGAACCCGAATTATTCACACGGATGATCACGGTATCATGCAAGTAGTTGTCAGTGAGGAAATGCAATGGATGTTATCTGACGATCTTGAAAAAGCAACCCACGAGGACCGGAATGTTTCCATGAATTCAGGATCACAGCTTAGCCGACACAGGCTTGTTAGTACGCCAATGGGAGACATATATCATATCTGGACGATACATCACGCTTTATATGACGGGTGGTCTCTAAAGGTCTTGAAAAAAGAGCTGTACAAGTTGTACTGCAGAGCTGGTGACAACCTACCATGCCCACCCTTTACAAAGTTCATTCATCATGTCCGAACAGCAGATTGGAGTCAATCACGCACATTCTGGAAAGAGTATCTCGAAAACGCTCAGCCGCCATCTTTTCCTCCACCAGCAAGGGCGAGTCCTCGCGGCATCATCAAGCGCACAATATCATTGTGTGGTTGCTTAGGATTCTCGGCTCCAATCATGCTTCAAGCAGCCTGGGCTCTCTTAATGGGCCGGTACTCTGAAACCGGTGATGTTGTGTTTGGTACCACATTGACCGGCCGTACGGCCCCGGTTCCAGGTATTGAGGACATGGCCGGCCCAACCATCACCACCATCCCAATCCGGCTTAACCTCTCACATGAAACCAACCAGACCATTAGGAATGTCCTACAAGATATAGCAAATGCATTCGTAGATACCCTACCACATCAACACATTGGTCTTCAACACATCCGCGAAGTGAGCCCTGCTGCGGCCAAAACATGCAATTTTAACGGATTACTGGTTGTGCAACCACCTCTGGATGAGAACCTGAAAGGAAATCCTTTTGTAGGGCGGAATACCCAGAAAGACTTTGCTGGATTGCACACGTACAGCTTACTATTGAGTGCTGACCTGGAAGAAGGCGATGCAAAAGCAGACATCACAGCAAGCTTCGACGAGCAAGTCCTAGACGGACGTGATATTGATCGGCTGTTGGCGCAACTTGACTCGGTGCTGCAGAAGATGGGTGCGGATGTAGACTGTTCACTGAAGGATATAGAGCTTATCAGCCCGCGGGATGAGCACGAGATTGCACACTGGAACTGTGAATATCCAGAGCTGGTCGAGGCGTGCATTCATGAACGAGTGTTGCAGCACACTCTCGCGCATCCCAATGCACCTGCAGTGTGCTCGGCTGATGGAGAAATCAGCTATTCAGAGCTCGACAACATGGCTTCGCGGCTGGCATGGCGGCTGATAGAATTGGGTGTCGAAGCCGAGCAAATCGTGCCGCTGGCATTTGAGAAGTCGATCTGGACCGTCGTTGCCATTCTTGCGGTGCTAAAGGCTGGAGGTGCGTTTGTGCTACTCGACACCGCCCTCCCTGACGAGCGTCTGCGGTTCATCAGCGCCAGGGTACAGGCAAAGGTCTTGATCTCTTCACCATATTGCGCTGCGGAAGTGTCATCGTTTGTGCCAGCCGGGAAATGCTTTGTGCTTGATGCTGAGAGCCTTTCCTTGCTCCCTGACCTGGGACCGCCGACGGCAAAAGTGTCGCCGCACAATGCAGCCTACGTCATGTTCACCTCTGGCAGCACCGGCATGCCCAAAGGCTGTATATTGACCCATGGGGCCAACTCCACGGCTTCCATTCACCAGGGGCCGGCTATGGGGATGCATTGTGGTTCTCGCAGCATGCAGTTCGCATCGTACAGCTTTGCTGCCTCTATCATCGAAATCCTCACCACGCTGGCTCTAGGTGGATGTGTCTGCGTCCTAACCGAGGACGAACGAATGAATGACGTTGCCGGCGCCATCAGCCGTTATCGTGTCAACTGGTCCTTCTTGACTCCGAGCCTGCTCAGTGTGCTGGATCCCAACAACTGCCCAACACTGACCAACGTGAGTGTTGGCGGCGAGAGCATTCGACTTGCACAGATTGAGACGTGGGCAGACAGGCTGCACCTTGGTCACGGTTACGGCAACGCTGAGTGTTGCGGTGTCGTGTCAACCAGACGAATGATCCGTGGCCAGTCAACGGTCAAGGATGTTGGACAAGGCATCTCAGGCTTGTGCTGGATCGTCGAACCCACTGATCATCACAAACTCGCACCTATCGGCGCTGTTGGAGAGTTGATCATCGAGGGAGGCATCGTAGGACGGGAATACATTGACGAGCCTGAAAAGACTGCGGCCGCTTTCATTGCAGCACCGGCATGGAGAAGCCGCTTTGGACCTGTCCCTGGCAGTCACCGATTCTACAAAACGGGCGATCTTGCACGGTATGCCAGCCAAGGCGACGGCCAGTTGCAATACTGCGGCCGCAAGGACACGCAAATCAAGCTCCACGGCCAGCGGATTGAGCTCGGTGAGGTCGAATACCACGTTAAAAAGGCACTGTCCCCAGGCATCGACTGCGTCGCCGAGCTAGTGATACCCAAGGGCGGGCAGAAGGAGAACGCAGTGATCGCCGCCTTCCTGGCCTTGGGAGATAGATTTGACGGCCCTGAGGAGCTGCTGGAGTTGAGCCAACAAACCAAGCACACGGCGTCGAACGTTGCCGCAGCAGTTAAGGCCGCCCTTTCGCAATCACTGCCGAGCTACATGGCCCCAACCGTATTTATCCCCATACCCGCGTTCCCCATGACGGTGTCGGGCAAGGTCTATCGAAAGGTGCTACGAGAGCTCGCCGCACAATACACGCCTGCGCAGCTGAAAACATGTCTGCGCTCCGGGTGCGCAGAGAGAACGAAACACCAATCATCACCACCACTACTTTCCACTACCGAGAAGTCAGTGGCCTCTACATGGGCGCGGGTTCTGCGGCTGACTACGCCTGAATTGGCACCTGACGATGACTTCTTCCGGCTGGGAGGCGACTCTCTCAAAGCCATGGCTCTGGTTTCTGCACTGCGCAAGGATGGCTTCCGCATTACCGCTACTGAGATCTTTCGGGCGCCACAGCTCAGAGAAATGGCATCCCTCTGTACTCTACAGCAATTTACTCCTCAGGATAGCAAGGAACAGGAACCGGAGCCGTTTAGTTTGCTGGGGTCCAGCCGTGACATGATCCGAGCGGAGGTCGTTCAACAGCTTGATACGGCAGAAGATGCAATCGAAGATATCTACCCATGCAGTCCGGCTCAAGAAGACTTCATGTATGCAACGGCTAGACGCCCCGGAAGTTTCAGGGTCAATCTCATTGTGGATTTACCGGCCATGGTGGATTCTATTCGCTTTCGCGCAGCTGTCGACAGGACACTTGCGGAGAATAAGATTCTCAGGACGAGAATTCTTCCCACCAAGTCCGGGCTTATGCAGGTATCTCTCAAGAAACCAGAGTCTTGGGGTTTTTCAGATGACCTAACTCATTACCTCGAGACGGACAAGGCCAGGCCCATGGGATTTGGCGATTGCCTCAGTCGAATTGCTATGATTGGTGAAGCCTCATTTTCTGGTGAATACCATTTTGTATGGACAGTTCATCACGCCCTGTACGATGCATGGTCAGTTCCACTCGTCGTCCAGACTATCTATACCAATTATCACATTGGCTGGTCACAACCACGACCGCCCTTCAGTCGGTATGTCCAACTTTTGCAATCCAAAGATCAGCGTGCCATGAAAGATTACTGGGCCTCGTGTCTTGCTGGCGTTACGCCGGTCCCGTACCCAGCCTTTCCTTCGGAATCATATGATCCTAATCCGAGTATGAAATGCATTCGCCGCATCAACATTCCTTCTTCCACCAGCATAAAGGTAACCACCCCAACCATAATACGAACAGCATGGGCATTGGTCCTTTCAGCATATAGTGGTACTCAGGATGTGGTTTTCGGCACAGTTGAACATGGTCGTAACGAAGACGTGACTGGCGTGGAGCACATGTTCGGTCCCACCGTTCAAGTTGTACCTGTTCGCATCCTTTTTGACTTTGCTCAGACTATTTCTAGGCTTCTGGAACAAGTCCAAACCCAAGCAACGGAGATGTATCCCTTCCAATCCATCGGAATGAGAGGTCTAAGGAGCCTAGGCCCTGATGGCGAGGCTGCCTGTAGATTCAACAACATTTTGCTCATACAAATAGCTAGCGGAACTGGATCTACCAATGAATCTTCAGACAGTTTCAAGTGGAGGTTTGCTGTCGCAAAACTCGCTGACTTCCACCACTACCCAGTCGTTGCAAAAGCGCATCTCGGTCACGACGAATATGTCGAGTTCGAATTGGTATACGATAGTGAATGTTTGAGTCTTTCGCAAGCCGAATGTATGTTGTCTCAGGTTGAAAATGTAGTTGGCCAGCTCTGTGGCGCACAGCAAAGCCTTCTCATTGGGGATATCAACGTCACGGTTTGTGAAAAGCTCAACAATCTCTCCAGGCGTACAACATCTTTCAACACTATGGAAAACCTTGCAGAGATGGAAAGCGTTATTGCTCGTTGTCTTGCTGACAAGGCGGAAGCGGTCATAGAACATGTTGCGCCTCATGATAACAAAAGTAGCAGGACTGCTCTGGCTGTATTCGTCGCCCTGGGAGATGAAAGTGCTGGCTCTGGGGTACGAGATATATTTGGTGCTGAAAGCATGGACCGACTGGAGCGTCTCATTGGACCGGAATTTAATCAAGCTTTCGCTGCTGCTCTTCCCGGTGTTCAAATCCCAACTTTATTCATTCCGATTCCATCGATCCCTCGAACCGCTAATGGAGATACGGACCATGGTGCCTTGTTAATACACTCACACGGCTTCTTTCAAGCCAGATCACAGTACCAACGGCTCACCGGCAAGGAAGAATCTCTCATTCGTGTCTGGGCGGAAGTCCTTGATCTCCCATCAAACCAAATCACTAAAGACCTGTCGTTCTTTGACGCCGGTGGAGACTCGGTCAAGGCTATGCAGCTAGTCATGCACCTTCGTCCACTTCACCTGGGTCTCACTGTCAAAGACATATATCAACACCCAAGGCTCAGCGAAATGGCCTTGTATTGTACGGATCAGGAACCTTCCTCTGCTCAAGCACCCGCAAAATTCAATAAGCCGTTCTCATCTCTCAAAGGAATTGCGAATATTGACGAGTTTTTGGATACCAGCATTCGCCCATACCTGACAGTTGGAAAAGAAGCCATTGAAGACGTTCTTGTTTGTCCTCACTTCCAAAGAGAAATGTTTGCAGCTGGGCTTCTGAAGAATCGGGGGTTGATGTATTACATCGACCTTGAGTTCCATGGACAGATTGACGCAGTAAGGCTTGAAAAGGCGGTCGGCGACCTTGTTCAAAGGCACTCCATGCTACGGACTGCATTTATCCCGCACCATTGCAACCTCTTCCAAGTTATAGTGCGTCCAGGACATCATCAATTTACTCGCCGAGAAGTACGTTTTGGGGAGGATATCCAGATGGTCGCCCAATGTCTTGCTACGGAAGATAGGGGACGAACGGATATCCTTGGTCGACCAATTCCCTGGTTCGTATTTCTTCACAATAAGAATGGGAACTCCCGACTTCTCCTCATGCGTTTCTCCCATGCCCAATTCGATGGTTTCAGTATCTCTTTGATGCTTCACGACCTGCAGACGCTTTACTCTGATTCAATAGAAGGCCAAGCACCGCAGTTCTCCGACTACTTGTACGCAAGGCAAATGATCCCAGAGCATGAGCAGTGGTCATATTGGACCGACTTACTGCAAGAATCCAAGATGACAGCAGTAGTGGAGAACGAATACCCGACATTCCAGCACTTTACGGAATCATGTGTTGCCCGTGAAGTCCCTGTGAAAGCATGGCGCTCCCTCGAGGCCAGCTCTCCGGATATTCTCGTGGCCGCATGGGGAATAGTCCTCGGTCATTTTTCCAACACACCGGACGTTGTATTTGGAAATACAGTCATGAATCGTAGTGTTTCCGTGCCGGGGGGTATCGAAAAGGTGCTTGGACCATGTGTCAACACCGTGCCAGTAAGGATCAAATTGCTAGGCACCAACACCGACGCCGAAGAGGTACATTTTACCGTTTGCCAACTGCTCGACTCCATCACAATGCAAAGGGTCCAGACAATTCCATATGAGAGTACTTCCCTAGACGATATCGTGGCCAAATGCGCCCACTCCTGGTCCCCAAGAGTTGCTCGTTATGGCAGCACAGTGGTCTGGCAAGACTTTGATTCAATACATCGCACCATGACTAGCACGGCTAAAGAGAACTCAGGGGCAGCTGAAGATGGACAGGGAGAGGATGGAGAGGTGGTCTTGAATCCGTTTGCAGCCAGTCTCGGCATGGACTTTGGCGGGACTCAGTGTGTCGCTACTTTAGATGATCCCAAATGGGATCCCACAGACATCGCAGTGGTAGCAAGATATACTCAAGACGGCGAACGGGTGCGTTTTGAACTTCACTTCTCGCAAGGCAACCTTGAGCTACGTCTGGTGGAGGAAATGGCGGATTTCTTGTCGTATGTTGTCCAACGCCTCGCAGAACATGCCGACAAACCAGTGAAAGATTTCCTATCTACGCCAAATTGCAGAATCCCCGCATCACCAAAACACCCTCGACAGAAGTGGCTTGACCTCGCTCATGAAAATCCTGCACTGAAAGCTCTGGTGCATGATTGTTGGTGCAAAGCGTTTGGATGGGAAAATAAGGAACAAGTCGAGATTGCAAAGGATATTTTTCAAAGCGGCGGCACCGTCATTGTTGCTTCAACATTGGCGGAGCTGTACAGGAGTAATGGATACGAGGTCTCCGTTGAGGATGTTTTGAACCATCCAACTGTTAGTGCACAAGTGGCGTTGCTGGATAGTTTGACATTAAGCAGCAGGGCAGGAACTTGATTTGATATACAGAAGTGAGTGGCGTATTTCTTGCGATGTTCGGTAGCTATCTCATATACTTCGTTTTGGTTTTAATGGTAATGGTAACGGTAATTCAATTGGATAATCTAGCAGCTTGAGCTGAAGCTATGAAACTCAAAGTGAAGGAAACATCGTATCCGGTGTTTCTCGAGCCGCTTGATGCATGTTCTAAATAAAGCATGTGTCAATGCGACATGAGCGAATAGACGATGTTTAATCGAGTCCAGCTCTTCTAGCCCCTCGTTTTACGTCATGGCTTTCCTCGTTCAGGGCGGTCGATGCTTCATCGTCTACTGCTTCACCCTCTCTAGGTGTATGGTTGGTGCAGGCACAACGAATGCAATCATGGCTGCTTCAAATCAATAGACTAACAACCTATAGGACCCACCTAAGAAGAACAACTTGGGACAAGTATACTGGATTCAAACACGTGATGGCAGAATCCGTTCCGCTACCCGGTAGGCGGTGAGCTGAACAGGCTAGCTCGGGTCCACGGGTGCGGTAGCTGTGTGTGTTTTGTCGTCAGTGTACTTCGCTATGAGGTCGGAGGGTGGTACGAGTGGCACGAGTGGGTAGTGGCTGATGTTTGGTAGTCCATTGTACATGTGCCACGCATGCCTGGCTACGTAAGCTGTTGTGCTGGGTTTCAGCTTGGACTGACTCTAAGCTGCAGCTTCCCGGCGATGGAGGGGAGCTTTACATAAAGCTGGATTCCCCTCCTTCTTGTTCTTCTTCTTTTCCTCAACAAACATTTACCTACCCCTCCCTCATCACACGGATTGTGTGCCCTACTGCTATTACTATATACTCGCTTCTTTCTGGCTTATTCTACCTACCTACCTACCTACCTACAACACCCAATCATCCATCATGGGAAACCACCCCTCCGCCGTAGCCGACGATGGCCAATCCTCCATCCACCGCCAATCCTACACCGTCCGCGGCGACCTGCACGCCCGCGCCGTCAGCGCCTCAACCGTAAACGCCAAAGTAATCTACGCACGGCGCATCACCTGTCAACGGGCTCAAATCTCCCGCCAAGAGCCCCTCCAGCCCTACAACTACCCGCAACCGCCCCACCGCGCCATCACAGCCCACACCCTCAACTGCGACGCCCTCTACGTCGACGAGATAAACTGCAAGACGCTTCGAGCGTACGACGTCTTCGTTGGCGAGGGCAACCAGTTCCGCGCTAATCGGGTTGAGCGGCTTGATCGGAATCAGGTTGGGTGGGATGGGAAGGAGGATGAGGAGAGTGATGCGTCTGAGAATGAGAGTGATGGCGAGGAAACTAGGGATGCGGATCGGGCGCGCAGGAAGAAGATGATGACGTATGGGGCTGCGGGGGCGGTGGGCCTCGCGATTGGTGGTGCGGCGTTGGCGTATGGGATTAATCATCATAAGAAGGAGGAGGAGGCGGAGGCGAAGCAGAAGGAGGAGGAGGAAAAGAGGAGGTGGGAGGAGGAGGTTAGGAAACGCGAGGAGGAGAAGAGGAGGCATGAGCAGCAGCAATATCAGCAGCAGCAGCATCAACCGCCTCCGTATCAGCAACAGCAGCCTATGGGTGGTGGTGCGCCCCATCATGATGATGGCCATCGCTCTCACGGCGGTGGAGGTAACTACCACATGTCCTCCCGCAACGTTCGCTTGTGGTCCGATGGCAATCACTGCTTCCTGATCGCCGAGTGTGATGCCGGTGGAAACAGGTATCAGGAATCCCGTCTGGATCTCGACAACGTCATTACGAATCACAATGGCGAATTTCGCTGGGTAAGGCCCGGGGAGCCGGGCAATTTCAGCGGTACAGCTCAGAGATGGGAGATTGTTGATGGGGGCAATGTTATTGTTGCTGATTTGCAGAAGGTCGATGGGAGTTGGCATAGGCAGCGGTTTGACTTGTCTCAGCATATTACCAATGAGCGCGGGAATTTGAGGTATCTTCAGTAAAGCGTAGGCGATACTGGAAATCCTCGTTGATCGGTTCGACGGGAGATTGTGGCATATCATCATTCCCTTGGATATCATCCACCTAACCCGATAAAAATATTCAATCTTAGTATTCTTCCTTCGTACGTCTTGAATTTGAGTACCACTCGCTCCTTCATATGTCTTCGTGATGAAAGATATCAAACTCCCATAAACAAAATTGCCAAATTACTCCGGACAACACCACGCTATGCATTTTTGAGATTATGACACTCGAAAACCTTCTATTCTCTCCATTCTTTTCCACATTTGGTGCACTAGGGATTAATTAGCTGAATGCCTGCAACGTGTCGTGTCGGTTGTATACGACGTACCTTGTAGAAGGATGTCATAGGCTCATCCGCACTTCGGATTTGCAACATGTAGAAATATGCTTCGTCGTTTCTGCAGCGCTCGTTGGGACATTGTACTATTTTGACTTATTAGCATCCAAGACCCCACAAAATCCAAAAAAAATCATTCCCCTACCTTTCGTCTTATCAACATTCTTCCAGGCATCCGCCCCACCAAGCACATCCTCCACCTCCTTCCTTTTAACATCCTTACGCTCATAATATCGCCCTTTGAGAACTAATTGGTAAGGACAGGTGCGGCAGACGAAGCATTGGTTTCCGGTTACGTCTTCGAGGGCGGGGTCGCCGTGGGGGACGGTGTTGACTGTGAGCATGTTGCCGCATTGGGGGCAGACTGGGGGGTTTGGTTAGTTTATTGTTTTGGGAGGGGGAGGATTGGTGAAGAGGGGGGAGAACGTACAGAGAAGCATCTTGATGTGTGGCTTGGTATATGCTTCTGCAACCAGACGGCTGGAATTGTTTTAAGTTGAAGTTGCGACAATAATCATTAAAAAAAGTTACGGAACGATCCCTGTTGCGGCAGAACCGCGGGGTAGTTTTTCCGGGATCCCGGACCATGACATCTCGACGCGAAACGCGCCTGCACGCGTCACTCTCCCACCAACAACCTACTTTCCCATCCCATCGCCACCATCCGTTATCTTCATCTTCGCAACCACCCCTTCGAACCACGCGCGCATCAAAACTACTCCACCACAATGATTCTCGCAGGAACCTCATTATCCCACTATAACATCTACGCACCACCCCGTCCATCCCCGCTCTCGCCTCGCTCCACGAATGCATGCCCACGCACTTTTGATCCAGTTGTTATGAATGCTTCGTCGAAACAAACTACCGCCTTTTCGAAACGCGCGATTAAGGCGAATCCGGTTGTTCAGGGTCGTGATAGTGTTAAGGAAAGAAGACGGGATCTGTTCTTTAAGAAGGTTCAGCAGGATAGAGATGAAAGAAAATGGGAGTCGCGGGGAGAAAAGGTATTTATATAGTAGTTGGAGTAGGTGGGCATTGACTAACGAGTAAAATAGCTACTACGACTTGATTTCCTCTCCGATCAGAAGCGCTGGGAGGCGGAGAAAGCGCGACAAGCATCTCGTGTGCAAATCGATCCGGAAGAGGGGTCGGATTCATATATGTCAGCCTTAGTCCACGAACAATCGAACTGGTACCAGGATTCAAGGTCGCAAGTGCTAAATGCGCCTCAGGAATATATCCAAGAAGAAGCCGAACAGATTGCGGAACAAGAGAACAATGAACTACAGGCCCTTATCTCATCTATGGAGGAGGATAACCTACAAGATGCTTCGTCTCAGCATTATGGTAGCGACGATGAGGATTACGATCACTTGTTCATGGATTATGCCAAGGCCATAGAAGCACAAGATTCGGGTTCAAGAGATGGGAGGATGGACGTGGATGCGATGGATATTTGTTAATTGTATGAGATCACGAGTCTTATTTGGTAATTGGGTACACGGCGTCTTTATAGGTATGGGTTGGGTGGTGGGTTTGTTGGCGTTCGTGTATTGATACACTGGTTTGATGGGCGACCGGTGGCGTTCATGTTGAGTTGATCGGTTTAGTAGTGACTTCGGAACTATTTGTCTGCACCTAGCATTGAATTGAATGCTATATCAAATCAACTTTCAGCTTCGAGAGCGCTGACGTAGCTGGTGGAATGCTGGTGCGTTGTACGGTTACTTCAGATATCAGAGGCCCTAACAATATGTAAATGAATGGGTCACCTATAGGTTAGATATGTATAAAGCATTGAATTCTCCGTAGACCGAGCAAGGCCGGAACGCCAAAGAGCGTACCAAGCCGGAGCTGTTTACGTCATCACGTCACGTACGCGAAACACGACCATGTGACTTCCAGAGATCGTCAACAACCTAAAACCTTCCGCACGAGCATCACCAAACACTTCTTCCCAAGGTTCTCCCACGAACCTCATCCACCCCAGCCGCCATGTCCAAAGCAACATTCGCAATCATTGCCGGCGCAAGTGCTGCAGCCGGGGCAGCAGCAACAGCAGCAATCTACTCTACGCGCAAAGAACCTGTTGCAACGCCCACAGCTATCACTACAGCTCCAACCCCCCCTCGCAGCAGCCCACCATCAACAATCCCCTCCCCAGCCACCATATCCAAATCCCCACCCATCGTCGACCCCAACGGCCTCTTCCAATACGGATTCCCCGGTCCCGTTGCGGACCTCCGTCCCGCCGCCTCCCTAACCTCCTCCTTCGACCGCCGAACCCGCAATCCATCCTGGGTCGCCGAACACATAACGCCCGAATCCCTCGCCCAAAACAATGCAGACCGCAAACACAGCGTTTTCGTTGAGGACGTATCAATCCCTGAAAAATTCCGCGCGAAGCTGAAGGATTATTTTAGGTCTGGGTATGATCGTGGGCATCAGGTTCCTGCGGCTGATGCGAAATGGAGCCAGGAGGCTATGGATGATACGTTTTCTTTGAGTAATATGTGTCCGCAGGTTGGGGATGGATTCAATCGAGACTACTGGGCGCATTTCGAGGATTTTTGTCGGAGACTAGCTAAGCAGTATCCGTCTGTTCGCATCGTCACCGGGCCACTTTACCTACCCAAACGGGACCCAGACGGCAAATGGCGAGTAAACTACGAAGTCATTGGGAATCCACCTAACGTAGCCGTCCCCACGCATTTCTACAAAGTCATTTTCGCGGAGGATGGGAAGGTGGGGGGAAATGTGGCACTGGGGGCTTTCGTGCTGCCCAATGCGGTGATTGATAGTCGGAAGCCGTTGGGGGATTTCGAGGTGCCGGTTGAGGCGGTGGAGAGGGCGAGTGGGTTGGAGTTTGTGAGTAAGTTGGAGGAGGGGAGGAGGAGGAGGTTGTGTCAGGAGGTTAGTTGTTCGCTGGTTATTAGGGAATTTAAGGAGAGGCAGAGGGGTGGGTTTCCTCCTCAACAAAAGTGATTTCGTTGCTGTTGCTTTGCGGTATCTAGGGGGTATCTAGGGGGGATTATGTTAATGATTGTATTCTTATAGGTGTGTAGGAATTAAAGTATTCTGGAGTACCTAGGTATGTACTTATGAGAGTGGTCCAATTGCACCAGTGCTTCTTGCGGGTTCTTAGGAAGCGAGTCTTATCTACGTATGTTGAGGCGATGAAATTCCACAAAATAATTTGTAGAATAAAGTTGTGTTCAAATTCTACAGGTGTGAAATTTTCAAGTTCATATAATGACTTGATATTATTGATGCGATGGTAGGTGGGAGGACAGAATACAAGCAGCTATCAAGTCGTAAGATGATAGATTGAAACCTTCTGTCTGCTGCTCATACTGCTGATCTCCACCCCATCAAACCTTCGACCGTATTTATTTGCGGGACATGCTTCATGGGTATCTCTACATGGTTATCGCTACAAAGAACGATCAATTGTCCTCCTTCACCCAAATTTCTTCCCATAATTCCGAACAACACCGTCCAAGATCTCTCGCACACGTTTACATCCATCCACTCCGACAGCGAGCATGCCATCCACACGCTCCATTCGTACCCGGGTTTCCATGAGCAAAACACTAACCTTATCGGTTCCACCCAGGGTGCCCACGGTCAGAAAAGGTAGCTCCTGTTCCTCTACGCCGTTTAGATCTAGTAGCGGATCGGTTGCCTCGTTGTCAGATGCCGAAGGTGATGCGGCTGTGGTACATGCAACTAGGTAATCTGACATTGGGACGCCGGCATCGATGAGGGCGAGGGTAGCTGCATTGATACAAGCTGCTGATAGCGATCCATCTTGAGAGAGGATGTGAAGATGGAGTTGGATAGTGGAATGCGGGTACAGGTGTGTCATTAGAAGGGACGAGAAAGCGGTGACAAGCGTATGTTGCATTTCTGCGATTCTCCTTTATGAAGAATTCATAATTAGCACGGGTTCTCTACCACAAAGCAGTCTCTGATATAACTGAGAGGAAATACATACTTATCCGTTCGTCCCCTCCTCTTTCGATCCACACCACTAAACCCAGCAAATCCTATATCCACCTCGACCTTCGCTTCATTGTTCGGTCCTCCCTTTCCCCCTCCCATCTGCCTCCCCTCAGCAGGACCAGCGACTGTGCAAAGCACTTTCGTGTTCCCCATCTCTAGGTAGCTGGAGCCATCTGCGGCGGCTTGGGTCGATATCTGCGCGTGGATTCGACGGAGCTCGTTCCATCGTCGGCCGTCGAGGCGGAGGAGCGCGAGGGAGTAGGTTGAGGTGTCAAGAGGCATTGTCGTGGTCGATGGGTCGACGTGGCTTGGGTCGCGTGCAGGGTATTCTACCTAGGTAATTGGCCTGGGGTGGGGTCGGGTGGGAGCCGCAAGCAAGCAAGCAAACAACTGCAGACAAAATAAATCTTAGTCGGTCGTTGTCGGTAGCGCTGCAAGCTGCGGGAGATCGACGTCAGCCAGACCTACGCGAGTTCCTAGGTAAGCACGTCATTCCCGCCAAGCTATTTTGAATTTTTAAACATGTCTTTTGGGGGTTTGTTTTAAGTCAATTGTTCCTTCACGCTTCCGTCTTCCCTCAATTTACTCCTACCTCGCAAGTATCTCCTACTTCCACCATTCACTCCACTAGATTTTGATATTCGACACCATGGCGACGTAAGTTAAGCAGACATCCATGCTACCTACCCCTCCTTACTACGAAAATTCAACCCCGCTAACAATTGCCCCTCCTTCAGAAATATCACCTGGCACCCTTCCCTCACCCGCAGCGAGCGCAACACCTATCGCAAGCAGCGCGGTTTCACTATCTGGTTCACCGGTCTCTCTGCCTCTGGTAAATCTACTATTGCAACTGCTCTCGAGCAGCATCTTCTCCACCTCGGCCTTGCGGCATACAGGCTTGATGGCGACAATGTGCGGTTCGGTTTGAACAAGGATTTGGGATTCTCGGAGAAGGATAGGAATGAGAACATTAGGAGGATAGCTGAGGTATTACTTCCATCCAAGTACCAGTTCATACAAACATTAGAACCCAAGATCTAACCTCACCACAGGTAGCGAAACTCTTCGCAGACTCCTCCACCATCGCCATAACCTCATTCATCTCTCCCTACCGCGCAGACCGCCAAACAGCCCGCGACCTGCACGCCGCACAAGACACCGCGCACCCGGAAGACGAACCCCTCGCATTCATCGAAGTCCACGTCGACATCCCCGTCGAAGAAGCCGAGAAGCGGGATCCCAAGGGTCTGTACAAGAAAGCCAGGGCAGGCATCATCCCCGAGTTCACTGGCATCAGTGCTCCGTATGAGGAGCCGCTGAACCCGGAGATCAAGATCGAGAGCCATAAGACTAGCGTTGAGGATGCTGTGAGGCAGATTGTGGAGGTTTTGGATCAGAGGGGGTTGTTGAAGTTGAATAGTGCTGATGGGAGGGGGTTAGAGTATTGAGTTTTGGATAGAATGCCATTGGATGAGTTATGGGTTTTATGATAGAATTAGAGATTCATGTGGTATATGGATGTTAAGATTAGATTCTACTTGGGTAGATTATGGTATCATCTAGGGTTTTGGATTCGAACGTCCGTGGCAGATTACAAGTTTCTTGGTGTTCATCTGTGATTTCTATATCTTACAAAGATCACTTTAGCTTTCTTATTGACCTTCTTTTCTGACTTCCTTGTCGTCTCAGTTACTTTCACAAACCCCTCACGCTTTCTGCTGAGATTCTGGTTTAAAGCTGTTTTGTTTTGTTATAAGTTCAAGGGCACGGACAGCCAATCATAGCGGTTGAGATTTAAAATGCAGGAGATTTTATTGCTTATATATAGAGAATGAGATCTGAATAGTCAAAACTTAAAGAAAGGCACAGGTAGTCAGACTTATGCAGGTAAATATAACTATTTTATTGAACTTGCGTAGTCTTCTATTATTGTAGAGTAGCAGTACCTATGTGACAGGAAGAACCCTGGTTAAGCTTGTAGCAGTAGGATATTTAAAAATAACCGAGAATCCACCGAAGGAACGGACCTCATTCCTAGCATTTATCAAGTTTTATCTATGTACGGGAAGATCACAACTTCTACAACCCATCACCACATCTAAAAATGCCGTGCCAACCCACCGAAGCCGATATAATATTTAATCGTGCCAGCGTCGCCCTCGCAAAAAGTCAGCGCTTAATATCGTCCTGGTTACCTCCAAAAACTGCCGCCGAGCTAGAAAATATAAAGTCGCAAGAAGAGCTGGATCAAGAAGAGAAAGAGCTATTTACGCCTGTGCCTGAATTGTTGGTTATCCTCTTCCCTTCCTTTCTTTTCCTTCCTTTCCCTTCCCTTCCTTCTTTTTCTTTTTTCTTTACTTTTTTTGGTTTGGTTTTTTGAGCGTATAACTAATTATGTAAGACTTGGAGTTGGAGCACCCATTCCTAAAGATATTAGCGATGGGGGTTTCAAGAGGGGAGGTGTTACGACAGATAATAAGTTATTAATGCAGTTAATTGGGAAGAAGAAGGCGAAGGCCCATTTAGCGTCTAAGCAATTAGGGAAAACAAATCCGCAGGCGCAAGTTGGCAAGACTGTACAACGAGGTGATGATAGTGAGGATGAAGATGAGGGGAGGACGGCGGCTTTTAAATCGCGGAGACAGAAGAAAGGTGTGGCGACAAGTTCGTCTGTATCTACGACGAGTTCGAACGAGCAAGAGAAAGAGAAAGAGGGGCTAACTGTACAGACGTCTGATGTGAATGAGGCTCTACAACTTCAGGCGGTGGATATAGCAGAGAATAAGCGGAAAAGGGATCTGGATGATGAAGAGGAACAGGGCTCTGCATCGAGGAGGCAGGTAAAGAAACCGGCGAGTTATCTAGATGAGATATTGGCAGGGAGGGCTAAGAAAAAGAAGAGGGGGAATCGTGGAAGTTAGGTGCGTACGTCTGAGTAGTAAAGATACAAATCAAGTCTATTCCCAAAGTCTAATCATGGGGGAATTAAGGATTGCGATAGGCCATGGAAGAATTTGGAAATGGGAATAAAAACCACGGCCTATCGCGATCCTTAATTTCCCCATGATTAGACCTGCCATGCTCATAGCAATATACATGCTAAACAAACCAATTCTATGGCATTGGCTTCTAGCTCGTATATTTAAATAGTATATTCGTACAAATACATAACTTCACTACACCGTCTATTGTCCCAGCATCCCCCAAATTTCGTCGATAAAAGTCGTTCGGCGTATCTCTTTGTATCAAGCTTCAAATACACTCCATCTACAGACGTCCGATTTGACTCTCTTTCTGTATCCTCGCAACATACTGCTTAGAAACCGTATTCCACGCAGCCATATATTTCTCCATGCAAGATGTGAAGCAAGTTTCTTCGCCCTTAGATAAAGAACCGCTGGGTTTAGGGACACAACGCTCGAAGCAGTGTTCGTTAAGTTTCTGCAATTGTTAGTTATGGTTGACGGGAAAGGTTTTTTGGGGAATTGGGATTGGTGAAACGTACTTCTACTAACATGCGCGCATTTTGCATGGCTGCTTCTTGCTGTATTTGTCGCATGACGGCGGTTTTTGGGTCGCTGGATGCGAATGCGGACATGCCGGCACCACCGAGAGAGTCCATTTTGATTTTTATACGGAATTCGTCGAGTGTGTATGAGAGCGAAATAAGAATCGAATCACCAAAATATCGTCTGGTTGGGGAATTGGCAAGGAGTGAGTGTCTGGAGTTGGTTGTTGCTGGTGAGGTTGGAGGTTTCTTCTTCATGCTCCACGATTTCAATGACATCCCGGCAAGGTTCTTGGCTTGGCGCATCACCGTGCGTTCAATGACGAATGGCATCCGATGATTTTCCAAATCGTTCATCTCCATGATTTTTAATCGCATATCACGATGAATCCGAGAATATCTGTCCCCTTACGGCACCTTTCGAAAGCTATCCAATGCGATTCTAGATCATTAATTCAACGGAATTGCATACTACGTCCCGCGCAATTACCATTCCGACCGTCGCCCGCCTCCCGCATACAATACCAATGTCTTCACAATTCAAGACCGCATCTCTCTCGGCCTCCTAAATCTCGTGATCGAGGACCGAAAAGTACAGAGGATACTCAAACGGATTTTGGGGAGCTTGATGTTTTGAGAAATACGGCTGCGCCTGCCACGGCGATTGATGCGACTACGGAAGATGGATTCATATTCAACAATGAAATGAGGGCTGATGGAAGCGGTGTGTTACTTGTGGGCGGAGAGATCTTTCGATGGAAACCATGGTTACAAGAGGGACAGGATGAGGGGAGCTTGGTCGGGAAGATTAGGAATGCGAGGGGGCAGTTTGAGGTACGGAAAGAGGCCTGGGGTGTTTTGGATCTGATATGGCCGAAGCCAGGTACGTGGACATACTGGAATATTGTAAATTCGTGCTAACATAGTTTACCTAGATTTATTGATCATCGGGACTGGCCCAACCGTTGTACCTATTTCCCCGGCAACACGAAAGCATATTAATGAGCTTGGAATTAGGCTGGAGGTGTCGGATACGAGAAATGCTTCTGCTCAGTTTAATCTGTTGGCGACGGAACGAGGCGTCAATCAGATTGCTGCAGCGCTTATCCCGTCGGGTTGGAAGGAGGGCAAATGAATGCCGTTCGTAATCAGTTTGAAATGCCAAATTTCGAAACGGACGGAATGATTACTACACAAAATAGTGTTAGAGCCACTTCCATCCAGACTTTATTATTCAAATACCCAAACATTCGATCTCTTATATATCTCGCTCAACAAAGAACAATCTCCTCAATAACTTCTCGGTAACTTCAACACCTTCTCACTAACATAATTCATAATCATCTCCCTCGAAACAGGCGCTATCCTCGGAACCAAACACTCTCTAAACCACCTCTCAGCATCATACTCGGCCGCATAGCCCATCCCCCCAAGCGTAAGCACCGCCCTCTCACAAGCCGTAAACGCCGCCTCGGCCGCAAGATACTTAGCACTATTCGCAGCAACCCCAATCGAGTCCTGCGAAATCTCCTCATTAGTCTTACTACTATCATACAACCTCGCCGCATGATACGTAGCCAATTTCGCAGCTTCAAGACGCATGTAGGCATCTGCCAGCGGATGCGCAATCCCCTGATTCATCCCAATAGGTCTATTAAAAACAACCCGTTCCCGTGCGTATGTTGAGGCTTTTTCCAAAGCTGCGTAGCCTAGGCCTAATGCTTCTCCGGCTATCAAACAGCGCTCAGCGTTCATACCGTGTAGCACGATTTTGAAACCCTGGCCTTCGGTGCCTATTAAGCTGTCTTCAGGGACGTGGTAATTATCGAAGAAGATCTCATTTGCATCGACGGCGCGGCCACCCATTTTCTTGATGCGTCGGATTTGGAGACCGGGTTGGGAGCGGGAGAGGGGGATGCAGAGGAGTGAGAGACCTTGGCTAGGTTTCTCAACTTCTGAACGCGGTGTCGTTCGTGCTAATAGGATCATTTTCGAGGCGACTTGGGCGCATGTAATCCAGATCTTTTGGCCGGTGATGCTGTAACCGTCTCCTGTTTTCTTCGCTACGGTACTTAATCCTAACGTATTCAACCCAGCATTTGGTTCCGTGACTCCGAAACATACTCGTGTTTGACCGGATATGATGGACGGGATCAATGTTTCTAGTTGTTCCTTACTCCCGAATTTCACTAGTGGTTGTGTTGCGTATACGTTTGCGTGAATAGCCTGCGCCCCGGCCATTCCGGCGCCACTTTGGGTAATCGCCTGCATCATGATGGTAGCCTCTGAAATGCCCAGTCCAGAGCCGCCGTGTTCTTCTGGCAACGCGATACCTAGCCATTGGTCTTTTGCTAGTGCGGCGTGGAATTCGGTGGGATCTTTTTCGGTCTGATCGTGTTCTTGCCAGTAGGTGTTTGGGAATTTGGTGCAGAGGGCTGTTATTGCTGAGTGGACGGTTAATTGATCTTCGGTGAAGCAACTGGTTTCCATGATCCGGTGGGGGGTTGATGTGGAGAAGTTGAGGATGCTATTGGCTGGTTGATGGCGTTTTAGGGATGTGAATGTTGGGCGGTAGCGGGGGGTACGCCATAGTTTGTTTATGAGTATTCGAGACATCTGGTTTAGTTGGAGTGTGTGAGTGTGGGTGTTGTTGAGATTGAGGTTTATCTATCAAGTTGTTCTTGAGGTCTTGTATTCGACCAATGGCAAGTAGCCGAATGCCGAATGCATGTAGGCTTTTTGGAGTCAGGGATCAGACGTCACGTTTCTAACATTTGATCGTTTGTATATTCGTTTAAGACTACCTACTTAATTATATCTAATTATTAATGAGGCATGGAGTAATCTTCTCTATAGCCCCGAGGAAACCATATGACCACTTCATAATCTCTTGAAACAGGGTATGATGCGTAAACCATGCATGCTCAACATACATATACACCACTCACTCCATCACCAGCAAAAAGTAGGGAAGAAGAAAAAAAACCCTATCCACTCCACCTCAAAAATCCAAAAGCACAATTCAAAACCAACCCCATCACAACCGCCACCTGCCTCCGCCTAGTCCACACCCCCTCCTCCCTCATCCCCCAAACAACCGCGACCAACGGCCACAGAAACCCAGTTAGATACCCAAACAACATATCATCCAACCCACCATCCTCAACCCCAAACCCAGCCCCCCACCCATTCTCCCCCGCATCCCCGATCGTCTGGCCCTGTGGATCCCCCGCCGCAGCGGCCATAGGGTCGTTGGCGGAAGAATCTAACCATGCGTCTTCTAGGGCGCGGAGTTGGGCTGCTGAAGGCATGTTCTCCGGTGTCCGGGTATAGGATAAGTTCGTTAGGAACTGGGAGCGAAGGGATGCGATTTCAGCGGGGGTGAAACCGGCCGTTAACAAACGATCAAAGCCTTGCGGTGCTTGCGTAGTAGTCGCACTACCCCTTCTCCCCATGCCCACTCCCTCTCCCACACCCACCCCATCACCATCACCTACGCCCTCTTTCCCCGCCTCAGAAACCGCCAGCGCCTCCTTCCTCCTCAACGCCGCCTCCGACGTCTCCGCTGCGACCTTCTCCCCCGCAAGATCCTTAGGCGAAAGCTCATCCCCCAGTGAACAATGGATATAATACTTCTTCTCATCCCCCTTAAACACCGTCCCATCATCCCCATCCCCTACCTCATAAACCGCTTGTTTCCCCTTGCCCTTGCCATCATATCCTCGATCTCTCGGCGGCGGTGCCGGAGGGAGTTTAAGCGATAAGGATAATGGCGCTGTATCTGCGAGGACTTTTCCGGCGTAGATGAGGCGGAGACGGGAGGAGGCGTGTGTGGGCGGGAGGGAGGACCGGATTAGGCGTTTGAGGGATAGGGTGGTTGTGGTTTTAGGCGAGGGAATTGGGAGGTGGAGGTCTGGGATTACGGCAGTGAAGCGGATGATTAGGTGGAGGATTTGGTCGGGGAGGTGGTGCGGTTTCGCGGAGGAGGACATGTTGCGGGAGGTGTGGTGTGGTGTTAGATCGTGGGGTACTAAATGGTGGTCGTTGCTGTTGAGGCGCGTCATTCGCTTGGTAGCTGGACCCTGGTGCGTTGCGGCAGTGCGATATATTTATGCACACCTAGGTAACTTATCGAACTTTTAGTAAACATTATAAAAAAGCTCATCAGAAGATTTCTTGCAGTAGTCGTACACTTAATCATAAAATCTAACATTCTCAATAGCTTGCGCTATAGTTATAAGAAAGTAAGGAAGAGGAAGAAGTAGGTTTAGTAGGACGAGCGTTGGGCGATATTTTCGGTCGATGGAGCTCGGCAAGTCTTAACATCACCAGTCAAGCTATGTCGAAATCACCTTTATAATCGATATGGGGAAAATATTGTGCATGCACTCTCTCCATGCCATAAAGCTAAGCTGGAGGCATCCCGGCATCACCAGGATCGATTGTGTTCGTCGCTACAGCACTACCTACAGAGCCGATCCCCTGCGCATCCTCTTCTGCGGCTCCGACGATTTCAGCATCGCCTCGTTGCGTGCTCTCCACCATGAACACCTGAATGATCCGCGCCTGATCGCTTCTATTGATGTCGTCCATAGGCCAGGGAAGCGGACTGGAAGAGGTCTAAAAACTATACGTGAGGGTATATACCTTATGCCCACTCCCCAACCTCCACCAAGGCTGTTTATAATCTAATCCGCTCAGTTCCAATTAAACAAGTCGCAAAAGAGCTAGAGCTAAAAGCCCATGAAATCGACACTTTCACTGGCTGGAAACCACCAACTTCAACAAACGGACCAATCAACCTCATCATAGCCGTATCCTTTGGGCTATTCGTACCCCCAAGACTACTTAAAGCGTCGAAATACGGGGGTCTAAATGTTCACCCATCTCTACTACCTGAGTACGTTAATCGATAGATTGAGATATGAATCATAGACTTACAAGCCTAAGTCTATATGGAGCGGCTCCAATCCACTATACCCTACTTAAACGCCGCGAAAGCACAGGTGTAACAATACAGACACTCCATCCAAAACATTTTGATCAGGGCATTATTATTGCGCAAACACCTGAGCCGGGCTTGGCTGTGCCGGATCTAAATACATGTACGCCTGCACAATTAACCGATTATCTAGCTCCGATAGGAGGGCAGATGCTAGTTCAGTTATTGCGGGATTCCACCTATCGTCCTCCGTTTAAAGATAGAGGATGGTATAGTAAGACCAGAGGTCCAATCGAACACGCACCTAGGATTCAAAAGAGTGATCAAAAGATTGACTGGCAACATTGGAATGCTCAGACAATTCTTGATCGTAACCGGGTGCTTGGGGACCTTTGGACTAACATTCCTCTTCATGACTCGAAGAAAAATTCTACAACGGAGAAGAGAGTCGTTATCCATAGCTTTGATTCCGACCCCGAAACAGCTCTTCCGGGGAATTGTCCAACTACACCTGGGCTAGGCATCGTTGAAGATTCACAAGGATCAAACAATCTCTATGCTTGGACATGCGATGGGAAGTATCTAAGGGTCACGAGTTGCACGGTTGATGGAGGGAAGAAAGGCAATGGTGCTAGTCAAATCGTAGCAAACTCAGAGCTACATGGTCTCACCTATGAAGTATAAAGGACATAAAACAAGCATAATTCAAAAACTACCTAAGAAGAACCATACTTTTAAAAGGGGATCTTTCCTAGCCGTTGAGCGGGGCGATGGTGAATCTACTCCTCAGTCAAGTTGTAGATCTTCTGAATACTGCCCAACATCTCTCTAAAGTCAATCTCAAGATCCTTCAACAACCCATCCTTGAACCCGAATACCCATCCATGAACAATCGGATACTGGTTCTTCTGATAGCTCTGCTGAACCGCCGCCGTCTTGATGACATTCCGACACTGCTCAATAACATTCAGCTCAACCAGACGATTATACCGCTCCGAATCATCCTTAATAGCATCCAACTCTTGCTCATGCAGTCTATAGACATCCCGAATATTCCGTAGCCAAGGATTGAGCAACCCAAGATCCTTAGGCGTCAAAGCAGCCTGAACACCTCCACACCCATAATGCCCACAAACAACAATATGCTTGACATGCAAATGCCTGACAGCGTAATTAACAACGCTCATAACATTCAAATCGGTATTGCAAACTAGATTAGCAATATTGCGATGGATGAACATTTCCCCAGGCCCCAGCCCCGTGATCTGCTCAGCGGGGATGCGAGAATCGGAGCATCCGATCCAGAGGTACTCAGGTTCCTGCCCCGCGGAGAGTTTGGCGAAGAAATCCAGGTTCTTCTCTCGTTGGCTCTCCGCCCACAAGCGATTGTTCTCGAAAATGCGATCATGCGATTGTTGCAGGTACTGCGGGACCTCGGGAGGATTGGGCGAGGTCATCTTGGGCCACCTGGTTGACAAGGGTCGTTGGTTCCGTAGGTGTGGGTGTTGTTGTGGGGACGACGACACGATTCGAGCGGCGGCAGGGGTGTATATAACAGGCCTGCCCGTCGGTACCCGAAGAAGAGAGGGCGTTCGCAGCAGAGATCTTGATGGTGACATGCAGGATGGAGGTTCGGGGTATCCCACAGTGTGTTCTTTTTCAATCGCCCTCGGCAACCGGTCCGGTTCATTCTTGGAGAAGTCTTGCGATCTACTCCGATTGGCTTGAGATATGCTATGGCGATGGCCGATCACTACTCCAAGAAACGATAATTTTGTGCTATGAGATCTAAGCTATCTCTCATTACATTCCTGCGATTACCTAAACCCTTGTACTCCTATAATTCACACTCGTCCTAAGGCAAATCATGCTTTCGACTTCCTCCGTCTTAACTTAGCTTTATCTTCCTCATCAAGCAGCTCATCCTCCCACTGTTCCCACTTCCTCTTCTTTTCATTAGGTGCCTTGATGGCCTTAGGGGGCGGTTGCCATTTTTCTTCCAGAACATCTTGTTCATCCTCCCACAATTCGTCTGCTAACCAGATGGGAAGTGCCATTGTGTTGGGACCTTTGATGTGAAGGGACCGCACACCACGCCAACCCTTGGGCACAAACTTCTCCGTTAGTTTCGACACTACTTCCTGGATGTTGGCCTCGACTTCTTCAGGTGCCATGGAGGCCTTCGCGACCTTGATCGACGTAGTCACTGAGGGGCTTAGGTTGACGAGGGCACTTCCAAGGGCCGTTTCAATTTCCTTCGCGACAGCTTCTGGCGTGCCAACTTTGGGCTCTTCGCTCTTCTTTTTCTTTCCAGCAGCATCCTTCTGTGTTTTTGTTCCAGCAAGGAGATTCACTGGAATTGGCCGCTTGGTTGTTGCGGAATAGAACACTTTGCCCAATAAACCCGGCAGGAATGAGATGACTCGATCATCAGCGAGGAATACATCGTACTCTGCTAGAAGCTGTCTTCGGGACTCGAAAGTCTTATATTTGGCTTTGAGCTTCGATAGACCGAGAACGCGCGCAATCTTTGCCGAGGTAAGGGCAGGGAAAGTAGAGTCGGCTACGAGGTCTTTGTACGCTCTTTGAGGATCGGCCGTAATGACACATACCCGAGTGGTAGGGGCAGAAATAGGATGTGGTAGAGGGCTTGGACATGTTAGTGAATGTTGGAGAGGCAAAGGCGCTTTTATACAAACATTTTGGAGGGTTTCAGTCGCTTTTTGTCCTGGATGTGCTTTTTGGTACCAAGTACCAACCAGATGGGCACACTGTCTTGCGCAGCATTATCATCGTCCTCATCCTCCAACAAACTCTTCTTGCTCTGTTGCTGGCCCTTGGATTGTTTCTTAATGTGCGCAACAAGTGCGGAGGAGGCCTTTTTGACCTGCGCGGGATCTAATTGATATGGCGATCCATTGGAAACCTTGGTCGTGAGCTGTTTCTCGGATTTGGCCATGGTTGGCGTGGGTTGTTGCTAATAGTGAAAGCTTGGTGTTCGTTTTCTTAGAGGCTACCTAAAAAAAAAGTTCAAGTTCGAGATAAGATAGGTCGGAATATTGTTTCACCGAAGAAGCCGCACTTATCACGACAATCCAAACCTTACTTTTACTTTGCTACACACCTCAAAATGGCGTCCGATCAGTCATTGCCTGCTTACAAGACAAACTTTGTCAAAGACTGCGTGTCCGCCGGTGCGCTCAAGTTCGGTACCTTCACTCTAAAGTCTAAGCGCGTGTCGCCGTACTTCTTCAATGCCGGCCTTTTCCACCGCGCCCGTCTGCTCCAATCTATATCCTCCGCCTATGCGCATACCCTTGATGAACACATCAATGCGGATCCGTCATTCGAGTTCGACGTCCTCTTCGGCCCTGCCTACAAAGGTATCCCGCTAGCTGCTGCGACAGCCGATAAGCTTGCGAGTCTCAATACCGAAAAGTATGGTGAGAAAAGCTACAGCTTTAATCGAAAGGAGGCCAAGGACCATGGAGAGGGTGGCAATATCGTCGGTGCACCGTTAAAAGGACAGAGGGTAGTCATCGTCGACGACGTAATTACAGCAGGCACTGCGATCCGAGAAGCGATTGAAATAATCAAGAAAGAAGGTGGTCAACTAGTTGGCATCATAGTGGCATTTGATAGACTAGAAAAGACACCTTCCGCAACAGATGATGACGGAACATCAAGGCCTAGCGCCATTGGAGAAGTGAGGAAGCAGTACGGCATCCCAGTGCTGGCGATCTTGACACTGGACGATGTAGTGGAATACCTCAAGGGTCTGGGCACCGAGGAAGACCTAAAGAGGCTGCAGGAATATAGGGAAAAGTATAAGGCCAGCGACTAATTGAAGGGGTTGTCAAGACCTTATATTAAGCCTCTTGATCCGGCTATAATGGGTTTGCAAGCAGTGCATATTTCAGCATCCTTGCGAGCGTTCCTTATGGCTTAAATAAAGATTTATGATGATGGCCGTTACCCATTGCCCCTTCTCTCATCACAGCCATGGCTGGTCTATCAGCTCAACTCTTCATGCCTCGAGCAACACCTTCTACACAGTTGTATGCTTCGAGGCCCGGCATTTGCACGTACACTTGAGCCCAGGAAGACATCCCTTGCCCTTTCAAGAATCACCATCGATGGACTTGAACATACTGTTGCAGCTCCTTTTTGCATTTGACAAACGGTTCAGATTAATCAAATGCCTTGGACATGGCCTTGTGTGCTAATTCTACGCCTAAGAAGGTTGCTGCATTTGCAGGGACAGCTCTTGCTAATGCGGGGCCAAGGCCAGGGAAGAAAGCTTTCACTCCACCTCTTCCATGGATCTCCTTGATAACGCCTGAGATTGTAGGTCGACCTTCTGCACTTTGTAACCTACTCTTAATCGTGTCGACTGGGAATACTGGGATCCACATAGCAACACCAGCAGCTCCACCAGCGGTCATGACTGCGGGCAGAGACAATTGACCTGGCAACCCGTTCTCGTCCTTGGGTGTTAATCTTCTCTTGATGATCTCATACGTAGCAAAGTATGCCGCTGAACCTGGCCCGTCTCGTGCAAGTGTCATAGCACTGCCTCGGAAGACACTCCGGATACCACCCTCCTTGTACAGCTGCCGCACGACATCCAGACCACCAGAGTACTTTGGCTTCTCGCCGGGTTTAAGTTCTTTCTGACCTTGAATCTGGAGAAGAACCTTTACACGCTCGAAGGGTGCGGTGATCAAGGTCATGGGTATGGCTGAGAAGAAGCCTGCTGCCGAGATTTGGGCAACGCTGTATTGGTCGTTGTGAACCTCTGAGAAACTTCTTACGAGCTGTTTTCCCACGTCGTAACCCCAGAAGCTCACGGCAACTACATCCAATGTCAGTAATGCGCTCCACCGAACCAACAGGTTTTGGGCCGTTACTCACACATGGGTGTCACACCAACAAGAGGTGCGCTTACTCCAGCGTATAGTCCCCTAGCCAGACCCTCTCTCGCGATTGTTCTCCTGACCACATCCATTGCGCCGCTATATACACCCTTCTCTGCGGTCTGTAACCGTACTTTTACCAGGTCAAATGGGTGGCCCACGATAACAGCACAGACACCTCCAACACCACCTGCGACTAGAGCGCGTAGGGACTGGAGAGAGGATTTTGTGGCGATGGCGACATCTTCCTTGAGTTCTTCTTTCGAAGGGAGGCCCTCGGGTTTGAGTGATGCTTTAGACATTGTGGGGAAATGCTGATTATGCCTTGCAACTAGATTGGGGAGTGTAGTCGCGATGCGCTGCGGTGTGCTGTGCTTGAGGTGGGGTATAGAAGATGAAGAAGTTCAAAAAAAGAAGATTATGAGGACTAAAGAGACCAAGAAAAGGGCGTCAAGAAGGTCAAATATGCATGGGACAAGAGGAAGAAGAAATGCGACAGCGGATAAAGCAGAAAGAGATCCAGATTGCCGGAGCTTGGCACTCGTCAATTCGGTACGCTTCTGAAGACGGACCGCTGGACCTCGGCAACTCACTTCATGTGACGATGGCGGGTGGGCGGCGGCACAGCGGGTAGAACACAGGCTGGGGCTGGCATGCCATGTGCCCCGCGGTGGAAGCTTGAGCCTCAATCATCACAGGTCTACATAATGACGTAGCAAGATCTACATAGCAAGTAGCAAGTAGCAAGTAGCAAGTAGCAGATATGCAGCAACATTAGATCCCCTTATGAAATACCATTATCGGGATTAGAGTATTAGATACAGATCTAAAAATGCTTCAAGTAATGGCACGCATCCATGGATACTGCACGTGGGGCGGGGCGCACCAGCGGGGCTAAGGAGATGACTAAGAGAATCTTTCTTTCACGTGTCTGTCCCTCACAATTATTACCAACCACGTGCCAACTTCGTACCTAGGCACTCAGGCAGACATGATCAGTGACTCCCTCTCTTCCAAATATAATCCACTACTAACGTTTACTAAAAATTTGAATCTTAAAACCTAAATTTTAAGCCTTATAAGTAATAAACTTAAGAAACTGCCTTGTCATTTGTAGGCGACTTTCTCTGAATTCATTCCAAAGTGCGACAGCTTGTGACGCTTTGGAATACATGTACAGTAGTACTGTGGTCCATTTGAGACTCATCACTGTAACTGCTGCATCCTCTGCCTTTCAATACTTCTCCTTCGCGGAAGAGTGTTGAGGAACCTTTGGAACCTAGGATGCGATGCCTTCACTTGCATGTATCAACCACTTTTTTGAAGGATATCTACCAAAGTAGCTAATAACTCGCGAAGCTTTTATAATATAAGCTTATTTTAAATTATTGGTTATATGCCCTTTCTTTAATATCCTAAACGTTCCTAGATAATTAGAATTATAAACTATATAAAGATCCATTAATCTTCGTTAACTTTCCAGGGTTCATATCCACACCCTAGCACCGAGGTTGACCGATAGCGCTCTGACCAACTTGCCAAGAAATTCCATAATAACTTTCGTGAACCCTCCTGTTCTACTTCCAATCTTCCAATCTACACATCCACCCACCATGTCTTCCGACAACAAAGACCTCCTCGACACCGCCCGCACAGCCACAGAGGACTTTTATGCCTTACTAAACCTCGTCCCCGATGCCGACGAATCTGCAATAAAAAGCGCTTACCGCAAAACCGCATTAAAATACCACCCGGACAAGCACCCAGGCAACCTTGAGATTGTCGAAAAATGGCACACACTATCTACCGCGTATGCTATTTTAGTCGATCCCGCGGCACGAGAGGCATATGATAAAGCGCGTGCGGGAAGGAGGGAGAGAGAACTGAGGGAACGCGAGTTAGATGGGCGGAGAAAGGCGATGAAGGATGCGTTGGAGAGTCGGGAGAATAATTTCAAGAGGAAGGCGCAGGATGATCTTGATGATGAGGCAAGGAAAATCCGGCGCATCGCGGAGGAGAATCGACGGCGGAGGGAGGAACAAGACCGAAAGCGACAGGAGGAGGCAGATGCTGCAGAACGGGCAGAGCAGGAAGCGGAAGAAGCACAGCAGTTCGCAAAGCCAGCACAACGCGGGACCCAGGTCCCAGAGATCGATCGAACGGTCAAGGTACGCTGGATAAGAGAGGGACAGGGCGCTGAACTCGATAAAGAGAAACTTACCTCCCTTTTCTCTAAATTCGGCACCATCGATAATGTTGTTGTCATGAAAGATCGTAAAGCCAAGCGCGAAGGCGAGAAACACCGTCGCGTCATCGCAAACGGTCTAATCATCTACTCCTCCATCGTATGCGCCCACACCGCTGTCTCTGATGCCCTCTCCGCATTTCCCTTCCTCGAAGCCGTTTTCTGGGCTGCCAAAGAACCGGAGATCAAATCCCCACACCAACAGGATTTTTCGGCTTCGACGACATCAGCCACAGCGCCTTCGACGCCTATGGCCACGCCGAAACCTTTCCGCGCCTCGTTCCCAGGCATTAGTTCCAAAGGTGGTCTTGGGAGCACGGGGAAACCATCCTTTTCTTTCTCGCCGAAGAGTGCAAGTCTTGAAGAGGTTACAATGATGCGGTTGAAGCAGAAACAAACGGAAAAGAAAAAACTGGAGGAGCAAATACGCAGGGAGGAGGCAGCAGCCGAAGGGTGAATTATATTGGTGCTCGGGAATGAAAAAAGAAAGGGGCTGTTTAATCTCGGTACCTTAGAAACTACCTATATTATATGAAGAGTAATGATGAAGGGTTAGGTAGCGGAGAGAATCCGGCGAGGAAGCATTATCAGCTCATGGCCTATCCTATTTGGCGTTGGGGAAAAGTTAATACCATGATACCATTCTAGAATTTTCTACGACTATATTTATGCGTCTCTAAGTACGCTTTATTTCACACATCTACGTCCAATCACAAATATTCATCATTGGTGAAAACATATCTTCATTACTCCTAGATCGATCTATGATGCATGGTAAGCAATCTGCCATACTAATATTTCTACGATCGACTTCTTAGTCTCTGCACTCTGAATATTGTGTCGTTTTTGGCGCTGGGAAGCATCAATTAGATGTGTAGTCTACTTGGGTAGCTTGGAGAAAGTAAAGGCACGCGAATCTCACGTGATTGTAGTTCTTTGTAGTTCTCTAAAGTCGTAGTTATTTCCTATTTTTCTTCTATGCAATTATATCTTATTTGCTAATTGAAAATATGGAGTTATTGGACTTAGATATTGATAAAGTAGGTAGATATGCTAGAATTACTGGATCACAAACGTGGTTGATCATCCCTATTTAAATTGGCTTTTTGGCTTGCTGTGCCTTGGACTTTTATACTATGGATGAATTGACACTACTATAAGGTTTATAATGTGTCTTTCTAATTCTTAACAATTTCATGTGATTCTGAAAATTCATGAGCACCCAGACTGTACGCGTATCATGAAAATCGTATATGTACTTCTGATACCGCCGTTTCTTGGCGGAATATACCTCTAGATTAGGCTTGGTGGCTAGAATAGTAGTTAGATTTAGGTTACACTTATTCGACGCCTGCTTTTATCCTTGATCACTAATACAATAAGGTATTCAACATAAATGCTCAAAGTCAAAGATTTAAGTGAATCGCGATTTCATTTAGATGTGTAAGAAGCAATTATTTGTACATTCCATTTTATGCCAACATTGATAACTAATTCACATCATACCATGTGTCCCACGAGCCAATTAACGATACAAGCCAGGATATATGCCAAAATACCTAACATCAGGACTTCAAACCCTTCAAAAACATCTGCGAATTCCTCACCGCAATCCACATCCACACCTATGAAGCTTGACATGGAAAAACCCAATACATCCCCGCCGTGCACTACTGCGCGCACGTCCAGAAGAATCTCCATCAGTGCCTGATTTACGATAGCGACAAATAGAACGCACGCTTGATTGGTGTGGAATACATGGTCTTGAAACACGTCTATGAGTCTTTTCTGGCGGAGGAAAAACAAGTTTAGCATTCCCATGAGTATGAGGTTAAGTCTGGGATGTTGATCTTGCCGAAGCCTGAGGGTGTTTGTGAGGTGGGAGGAGATGGAGTTGAGGGCTATGAGGGAGGTTATTGGGTTATATGGTAAGACGTGGCATTTTTGGCAGATGGATGTTGCGCATGAGTTTCATTTTAGTAGGTGTGGCTTTGGGATTATAGGGGTTGAGGCTGAGGTTGACTGACTGACTTTGAAGGGGTCCCGTGATTAATGGGTTCTGCAACTCAGTCTAGGCAGATTGATTTAGAGAAGGCGTTGATGGAACGGAATAAGTTGTTTGATGTGGATTATGGGAAGAAGATGGAGGCGAGGAAGGTTATCCCTTCCCCTGAAATTGCTGCAGGTATGTATTTACAGTTTTAGCTCTGTTAAGTCGAGATTCGCTAACATACAAATAGAGACGGATAGCTGGTGGAATCAAGGGATATAAGGTATATCACGAAGGTTTTGGCACGATACATAGCTAGATTTATCCAATTCACCCATAGTCGGATACCAACATTAAAGTAGATATTTGTATATGTGTTTTCCTGCTTTGAAACTGGGAATCTGCGACTCGTGGAGCACATCTCACTCAACCTTTACGACGGCTAGGCAAGTGGTTTGTCTCTCTCATCATGCTAATTCTAATCACTAATCAAGTACAGAGATCTTGGAACTAAATTTCTCTTGGCGGAGAAAAATACCCTAACTAGTTAGAAAGAAATATCATGACTACCGCCTAGGACGTTGAACTTCGGACGAACAATCGAAATCTTACATTATCATATTGAGAGACTTATTATTGCTTGTAAATCAATCATCCATCAAGTAGCAGTGGTCCGATCGAATTGCTTTCCAACTACCGGTCTAAGCTAAATGATCCGAAACGGTTCGACCGTGTGACTCCTGCCAAGAGATAAGACCGTATATATTCATCATATAATAACTTCCTCTAAAAGTCTCTATCAAGAAAGAATATCCGCGTTTTCATTGGAACCATCGAGTCACCAGCCTCCTCTATGACACTCCAACCATACCCATCTACGATGCCAACACTGCCATCTCCCGACCACGATGATCAAAATCATTCACCACACCCAAGACTGCCACAGCCTCCCCACTCACCACAACCTCCCAAAAACGAAACCATAGTAGTTGACTTCGACGGACCCTCCGACCCCAAAAACCCAACCAACTTCCCCCTATGGCGTAAAATCACCATCACACTCTCCGTCCTCTTCGCAACAATAGTCACATTATCCGACGGCACCCTTTTCACCGTAGCCCACGAAGCCATCGCCACCGAATTCAACATCGATGAAACAGCCTTCTCACATACCTACTGGCCAGTAACAACATGGGCACTAGGATCCGCCACATTCGCACTCTTCGTTCTCCCGCTTATGGAGGACTTCGGGGTTTACTACGCATACTTGGTATCATGGCTTACGATGATAATCTTTATCGTTCCGCAGGCGGTTGCTAGGAACTTCGCAACTATCATCGTGACTCGATTCTTCGTTGGCGGATCCGTAGCAATCATCGCGAATGCTTCCTCCACAATGATAATCTCGCTATGGCCGGGACATAAAACTCATTCCACGCTTATCGGCCTATGGATTGTTTGTTATTTCGCCGGAAGCTCCATCGGACCAGTTCTTGGAGCGGCGATTTTCAGATCCCTGGATTGGAGATGGTTGTTCTATATGCAGTTGATCTACTACGGTATCCTATTCCCTTTCTACGCTATCATTCTCCAGGAGACTAGAGTCGAGGCTATTCTTCTCTCCAAGGCCCGTAATATGCGGAATCAAGGTATTCAGGCGTTTACGAAAGCAGAGCTCGATCCAACACCACTGGCTTCTTATGTTCTTAAATCGGCGTTGAGAGGGCTTGTCATGATCTGTACCGAGCCTCTTGTCTTTATCTCGGCTCTCTGGGGCGCCTTTTTGATAGGCACGATATACCTCTTCACTCAATCAGCTGAACAAGTTTTCGTTTCACTTTACGGCTGGACCGCCGTTCAAGCAGGCTACCTACAAGCCGCAGTAGTCGTCGGTGAACTCCTTGCAATATTCGGCGTTCTCATTAACGATTACCTCTACTTCAACTCCGCAGATAACAATACCGAAGACCCAGGTCACCCAGTGCCAGAATCCCGTCTCTACACAGCCATAGTCGGGGGTCTTCTCGGCGTCACTGGCGGCATGTTCATCTACGCATGGACGTCGTATTCCTTTCTTCCATGGATTGGACCTGCCTTCGGGCTTGCTTTGGTCGGCTGTGGTTCAACGGTCGTCTTCAACGGTGTCATAAACTACGTCGTTGATGTTTATTCGAATTCTACCGGATCCGTGGTTGCCGCTATCACGCTGTTCGAGAACGTCTTTATTGCTTTCTTGCCTTTGGCTGCGCAGCCAATGTATACGCGCTTGAACTTCCAATGGGCTTCTAGCTTGTTGGGATTTTTCTCGTTGATGCTCTCGCTTTTTACTCTTATTATTATTAGGTATGGGAAACAGATTCGTCAGCGTTCTCCTTATACAAGGAACTCGGCTGCTGCTAAAGAGGCCTTTATATAATCCATATCTCAGTCTCTAATGTTCTCGAATTATAAATATCTAGCGGATGAGGGGTTTATTAGGATACTGTACTATCGAGCTTGTAAATTATGGGTCAACAACTTAGTTAAAGTGGGAAGAAAATGGTAGAGTGATTGATCAATCAATTACCTGCACCCTTATTGATCGCATCCCAGGATTTCACCTCTCATACAAGTAACGCCATTCTTCAAAGCCAAAACTTCATATACCTTTCCATCAGCACCTTCGCACACTTCATTCGTCTCAAGCGAGTAATCCTCTCCAGCATATATTGGAGACATGGCCCTATACTTGATCTGCTTAAGCTGCGACCCGGATCCGTGGATATCACGCCAATAATCTAGAATACTAATGAGATTTAGGGGACCATGTACAACGAGACCCGGATGATCCTCGACGTTGTTCGACCAACTCTCATTATAATGGATCTTGTGGCCATTGAAGGTTAAAGCGGAGAAGCGGAATAACCCAACAGGTGACCAACGAAACTGTCGCTTTGGGAATCCTGCAGTTGATGAATACCGGATGGTAAATCTGGATAGGAAGATCAGAACTCACCATCAGCCTCTGGAGCCAAGTCTTTGATGATGGAGGGCCCTTGTGGTACTTGTAATGGTGAATGTATTCCATTCTTGTTTTTCACAATAGCTGTAGCGGGATCGATTTCAATCCGGAATATCCATGACCTGGAGTATGTTATTAGATGAGCTTCGTCATAGCTTGTTCATACTGGTTACCTTTGGTCCACCATAGCTAATCCATTTTTACCCCATAGCTCCTTTTCAACCTCCACTAGAACCATATCACCAGTACGTCCCTTTTTCGGCTTCGCATCAAGAAGCTTCGTCCGTTCTTCGACCTCCTCTCCTACGAGTAGCGGAGTATCGACATTCCAGCGCATGCAACCTCCCGCCCACATGCGACGGGTAAACGGCGACGGGGCATTGAAACTCGTGTCCGTACCATCCAGACCCAATTCGCTTTCTACTCCATTTGGAGTGAAATACACTAGATGATGGCCTGGTGGAATAGGTGTACCTGCGATCGGCGGTTCAATAGAGACGTCTTGTCCAGGGTAGATATTTTTACGATTTAGAGTTAGACTGAGTTTCTGTAATTGGTTGGCGTCTAGGATTTGTCGTCGAGTGATCGTTTGATTAGAGAAACTATGTAGAAGTTGATCTGCAGCTTCTGCGGCACTTGTGGCTAACCCTCGAGTATTATTATCCCGGAAGTCGACGAGGCGTAAAAGACGTAGTGAAGGATGAACGCTTCGTGCGAACATACTGGATGCAAATTATCTCACAGTATGTCTATGATGTCAGATTCCAATCTTTAGAGACGTAGACATCGGCTTATGGTGGTCGGGAATGGCAAGGAAGTGCGATCCGAGAATCACTAGTCGTTTACCCAGGAATGAGGTTAATTGAGAAGTTTGATATCGACTGACATTGCAAGCGGTTTATGAGGTAGAGGTAGGCGCTTCAGTGAGGGCATGTATGAAGTACTCTACCACCAATAAGATACGTCGGGTTGTATTGCCTCGGTTCGGCTACTCATCAAAGCAGAGTCGGCTTCTTCGAGAGCCGCTAGCCTATCCTGATAGCCGATTTGAAGAGAACCATGTACGTATCTTCGATTACTCTATTGAACTTTCCATAAATTGAGACACTCACCTTACAGCGATCTTTCCAAGAAGTTAAGCCCCTCCGTAAGCATAGGTTCGTTCGGGAGTCGAGGATCAAGGAATAATCCAAGATCTCGCAGAACATCATCACCCTCCCAGTGGCCATTCAAGAGATTGAAGCAGTGATCTCCGAAAATCTCAGTTTCAGTTCTTGTTGGCACCGGTGGTTGAGAACTTCCAGGCAAGCCATTTTCAGCAAAAGTGGTGTCAGGGGTTCTTGGCCGGTCATCCTGTCCACATTCATCCTGGCTTCCGTGTAGTCGACGGGCAATTGACTCGTCCAGATATTGAAGAAAGAGATCAAGAACGTTGTTGTTGATTCTCCAATATTTTTGTATCTCTTTAAGACCAAGAAGGCACATTTGTGCTCGGTGTTCTGCAATTCGCCTGGGAACGCCAGTTGATCTTCTGATTGAGATGGCATGGATGCATAACGCAGCGAAAAGACTCGTGATTCTAATCCCGACAAAGTAAGCGCTGTATCGTGTATGAATCTAGGAATAAGACTCACAGGTGCATCTGCCCATAACGCAAGGTTCCCTGTGTCAGCATGTCCTCCGCTATTCTACTAATCCGGCAGGCAGCGTTCAACGCAATATGCTTCTCGTCAGCATCATTGCGTAAGAAGGCGTGTCGGTATTTCAATATGCGAAGATGACTAGTCTTATAATTAGAGACGCTAAGTTGTGCTATACTTATATGAAATTCAACCCACTTATAAGCCAACCGTAGTAGGCACGACCACACGGAATCTGCGTCATTTTCAGAACCACCCTTCATGTTTTCAGGTAGGTCTTGTTTCCACGCCTCTAGTGATTCATCAAGATTTTGCCCTTCCTCGGCATTCGGCGTACGTCCAGGAACAAAATGAAGGTCGATGACTCTGCCAACTAGAAACACTCATTAGATTTATCACTTTGGCACCTCTTTCTCTCTAGTGCGTAATGTATGAAACGAAAACTATCTACAGATATAGGATTCAGTAGATTCAGGTGGATATAGGGTATAGGAATAAAATACATACCTAACCGTGCAATTTCCGTCATTTTCATGACATATATGATATGCTCCTGTGTGCAAGATCCAAACAAGTGACTCGTAGTATCGTCTCTCTCCTCTTCGAAGTCCAGAGAACCTAGTGGTTCAATATCACAGTCCTCATCCCGGATACGACTAGGTAGGCCCAAAGAAGCCGCTGCTTGACGTTCACGGACCTAAAAGTGTCAGTGAAAAGGCTTGACCGTTCCGAAGAGGCATTACATAAATCGACCACCATATCCTCCTGCGCAATCGTGATATTCGGGGATCTCGACCTGTTAATGTGGTGCTGAGAGAGTTAGGCATATGTAATATGTGTAGCTATGTCGGACGCCCGTTTGGAAGAGTTGCTGGTGGAATGATATTGCACTGAAGGTACGCTGAATAACAGGAAATGTGGGAAGCTCACGATCTATGCAATCCATACGACTCGGCAAATGAAATGACGACACCTAGCCAATACCGAACATCTCTAACATCAAGCCTATCTCCTCTCCAAAAGCTCATCAAAAACAAAGACTGGATAAGCGTGATCTCATCTTTCTCCCAATCGGCATGGAAGAGCAATCTAGCCCGGGTATAGAGCAACGATTTAGCTTCCGTGCGGTCCTTAAATCCCATTGCTACGATAGTAGAGTCCTCGCAATAAGTAGCGCCAATGAATAACATTGCCTGAAGCAAGATATAAGACACTTCCATAGTCATTATCTGCTGAGAGACAAGTGAACGATCAAGAATGGGGAAGCAAGGGTGGAACCAGGTGAAATAGGCTTGGAGGGCTGGAAGACAGCTTTCAAGATCTGGGAAGGCCAATGCCCCCTCATCTCGAAGATATCGGGCAGTGCCGGTGCTCAGGTGGGATATGCTGACAGGGAGTTGGCCGTCTTGATGTTGGTGCGGCGTGCTGGTGAGCGGAAACAGGTGGCGAGCACCTTCGTTGCTTGCTTCCGACGTTGGCTGTTCGCCAGCTTGTGTTCGACCGGGAACGACGGTGAGGAAGTTGGATTCCCCATAGAAAAGTGTGCCGGGTGCTGAAGTTGGAGATGGTACGGAAGTGTTGGTTTGGGGTGTTGGGTGAGAACGTTGGCTTTGCACGACTACGTGTGCTGGACTCGTGTTCGTATCGGGAGGGACAGTATGTGATTGAAGAGTCGTAGTAGTTGATTCATGAGTAGTGGTAGATGAACCTGGAGCAGAAGCAGGCTCTTTAGCGGGTACCTGGTAACGGGATCGGCGAGGATATCTAAGGGTTTGAATCAGTCATCTGCCATAATCCCTTTTGAACAATGGAGATCTGACCTGCCTCTCTGCGATGGCAATACCTCACATGAAGAAGCCGATTCGCGGCAATTCGAGCAGGGTTGCATTTGGGTGACATCGCAACGAACCCGGCGGGAGTTGCATCTTCGGCATGCGTGTTTTGCTCGACGCTTCTTGTCATTATCTACTGCCATCTTTCCGTATTTTCTTTCGGTATCTATACAATAATATACTTACCTCTCATGTTGCTATTATTTTCAGAGTCGAGGCTGAATGTGGTTGATACTAAGAAGTTTGTGAGAACTGACGTCATCAGTTCGGCTATATGGTATTCTGCTACGCGGAGCGGGGTTCTAAGAAGGCTGCTGAGATTCCTCGGAGAGATGGGTGAATTAGATAGATGTGGTCGATTCGACGATTATAGCTTTTAGGAGATATCTTTATATAATAAATCTTAGAGAAAAAAGAGACTTTTGCTATCTGTCACCCTCTTTCACAGTACCATCCCGAAGGTCGTATTTTTCGTCACATATAGTGCATTTCCATCATGGGTTCAGTCCACCACTACCTCTCACGACCATTCAAATACTATACTCGAATAGCAGGTTTGAACATATCCTGCCAATCATCCTGGAAAAGAGCAGGTTCCTCGATCCACCCTCGAAATTGCAATCCCCAAAGCCGAACATTTGCATCCACAACAACATCCAATAAGCCACCTCTCCCCCTTTCCGGAACCACCGTCGTCAGTCTCGAGCATGCAATCGCAGCCCCATTCTGCACTCGCCAACTCGCCGACCAAGGCGCTCGAGTAATCAAAGTAGAGCGACCCGGAATCGGCGACTTCGCACGATCCTACGACACCCGAGCAAAAGGCCTAGCATCGCATTTCGTATGGGTAAACCGTTCCAAAGAGAGTCTAGCACTTGATTTAAAGGACCCAAAATCCCTACAAGTTCTAAAAGCCCTCCTCGCAAAAGCCGATGTGCTAGTTCAGAACCTTGCTCCCGGAGCAAGTGCCCGACTCGGCTTATCGTACGAGACACTGCAAAAATTGAACCCGCGTTTGATCGTCTGCGATATCTCGGGTTATGGGTCTAATGGCCCGTACCGTGATAAGAAGGCTTATGATCTTTTGGTTCAAAGCGAAGCTGGGCTTTTGAGCGTCACTGGTCAGCCAGATGCGCCGGCCAAAGTGGGGATATCGATTGCCGATATTTCTGCTGCAATGTACGCATACACGAATATCCTAACTGCTATAATGAAGCGCGACAAGACCGGTAAAGGATCACATATTGATATCTCAATGCTTGAGAGCATGGCGGAATGGATGTCTTTCCCGTTGTACTATTCTTTCGATGGTGCTCCAGGACCGAAACGCGCAGGCGCAGCTCATGCCGCCATCTACCCATACGGGCCGTTTGAGATTGGCGACGGCTCTACAGTGATGCTTGGGGTTCAAAATGAGCGCGAGTGGGTTTTGCTGTGTCAAAATGTCATCGGTGATGGGAAGCTTGCGGAGGACCCGAGATTCAGTAACAATTCGCTGCGGGTTCAAAATCGAGATACCTTGAAAGAAATCATTACTTCCGCTTTTTCAAGCTTGACCGTAAAGGAAACACTTTCTAAGCTCGATGCCGCAGGTATTGCGAATGCAAAGGTCAACGATATGCATGGTGTTTGGGACCACAAGCAGCTACACGCTCGTGGGAGGTGGACTGAAGTTGACACTCCAGTTGGATCCATACCGGCATTACTTCCGCCGGGTGTTAGGAATGTGGAAGACGTTAGAATGGATGCCGTACCGGCGATTGGTGAACATACTGATGCTATCTTAGCTGAGTTGGAGTTCAATGAAAGCGATAGGTGATTAGTCAGTCACCTAATTACTTCCATTGCAGTAGATTTTAGTTCAGTGACTTTCATTACTGAACTGTCTCATACCCCGTATCGATCACGCCCGAGTTACTGAAAAGGCGAACTGAATCCTAAACTATACTATTCGGCCAACATCACTCAAATCGACCTGAAAAGAGCTGCCCAATGCTTGGATTCTAACACCTCTATCGGGTACATTCAAAAGAAGCATACAAAATCATTCCATTACTCATTCCCAAACGACCTTGAATAAAGGTGGGCCTCTGATTCTTAAATTTTAATCTACATTTATTCATCAACTTTCAGTTTGAATCAGGTCTACCGAATCATCGAAAACTCTTTAAGATTCGATGTCCAATCAAATCATCCTACCTATCATCGGCAATCAAGCTTGAAACACAATAAACACCGAAACTTTCTAAGAACAGGATAATAAATAGCACAAATATAGTAGATCCCAGAGCCTGTGTTATTACTGGCTATTAGGTATATAGAAACTCTGATTCGTTGATGTTGAACTCGTCAGCAATGGCCTCGCCCCATGCTTGTGACCTTACCTGGTCCCTGGGATACATGGTATGGTGAGTTAGTTTAATATAGACCGGGGAATATAAGTGGGGTGGATGAAATTACAGTACAGGGGTGTTTAAAAATAGTAAGTTACGTATAATGCATGTCATATCAATTCACCAGGATATCCATAAAGCCTCAGACACAAAATTCATAAAACCGAGCTCGAAACAACTCAAGAATTCTCATAACGAAGGATATAATAACCTCATAAATAAAGCACAGTTACTTCAACAAAGATACTCGCTGTAAAACAACTCATTGAAACTCAACGCTTCAAAGCCCAAATCATATCCATCCAACATCCCACCTTCATTAATATTAATCATTTTTCATTCCGAAATCCCTGCTTTCATACCACAACCTATTCACAAGGGTATACCCAAACCAAACACGGGGGAAGAAACAAAAAAAATCGTTTAAATAACCGTACCCTTGGTCTGCTTGAAGTTCTTGACATTGATGTCCCTCCAGATAGCGACGGACGCAACTGCTAGGACGAGAATGCAACTAGCGCCAATGAGCATGTATCGTTGAGAGTCTCCGTAGGCACGTTCGATGGCAAGACGGGCGGGTGTGCCCTTGGGGTAGCTGAGTTGGACCTCGAGGTTTCCGTAGATGGTGGTGGCGTTGGCCTTTTCACTTTCAGGGAGGTAACGCTCCAGTCGCACTGGGAAGACACCTTGCCAGACGGCAGAAGAAACGGTGGATCCAATAGCGCCTCCAATGCTGGAGAACATGGATTGGATGGCGAGAGCGACGGCGACGTGTTGATGGTCTGATGCTGCCATGACGGCGATTTGTTCGCAGATAACGATGGTTCCACCGGCAAAGGCGATGAAGATTTGGCACATGATGACGAATCCAATGTTGACGTCGGGTTGACGGAAGTGGACCATGAGAGCAACTCCAAGAATGGTGAGGGGGACACCGAAATAGAGGGCAGGTGCCTTAAAGCGACCAGTGTAGCGGATGAAAGCGCCGACAAAGAAGGACCAGAAGCATGAACCGATGCTGTAGATGTTGGCAATGTAGTTGGTCTTGGTAAGACTGAGCCCTTGAACGACTTGCAGGAAAGATGTGAAGTAGCTGTCCCAGATGTAGAAGGAGACGAAAGTTATTCCAGCAAGGAGACAGGATCCAAACACAGTGCGGTCCGTAAGCAGCTTGTATGGAATAAAGGTCTTGGGTGCCAGAAATTTCTCATAGAGGGCAAAAGCAATTAGAAGAAGGCCTCCGAAGATGATAAAGCAAATGATCAATGGTGCTCTCCATCCATCACCTTGTTTAGCGTAGAGGTTGAATGATAGAAGGAACAAGGCCATGCCTGCAGTGAGGAGGAGAATTCCGAATGCATCGAATTCGATGACATAATGTTTGACGGATTGGGTCCATGTGCGCTCGGACTTGTGAGGGACAATCAAACCAGCTTTTACGGCTTTACGGTAGTTGATGGTGAAGACACCCCAGAGCGGCAAACAGACGAAGAAAGTGATGATGGCAAAAGCACCGAAGCTCCATCGGAAACCAGGTCCATTGAGGAAGGCAGTAGCCAAAGGTCCGTTGATCCAAACGGTTGCGATATATGGAGAAGTAGCAAAGGCAAGCATAAAGCCACGATTCTTTATCGAAGTTGTATCGGCAATGAAGACGGAGATGGTATAATCCAAACTCACGTATCTAAGAAACTGTTAGATTCTTCTTCTCTGAACATTCTTTGGTGTAGATTTGCTACTAACCCAATCTGATAGAAGACCTGAGCAGCAGCAAAAGTCTCTACGTTTTGACAGGCAGCCATCATGATCAATCCAACAACCAAGAAACACGTCACGAGAGCAAAGCCTTGCGGCCTACCCCAGATATCCAAAACCTTGGCGAGAGGAAGCTTGAACAAGCCACCGATGATGCTCGACATAACGCTAGTTGTTGCAGTCAAAGAGTGTAGCGCAAAACTACTAGTGACGTATGGAGTCAAGAGACCTGTGGTTCCCTGTTGCATGGCATCGACGAAATATAGGATCCAAATTCTGATGCATGGTCAGCTAGAGCTACATAGAAACGAGAACGTCGGGCGAAATTGCATACAAGATGTAAGTGATGATTAAATCGCGTTTCGTCCAGTATTTGGTGGTGGCTTCGATTTTCTGAACACCAGCCTGTGCATCTTGGGAGATCTCTTCGCTGTCGGTGTCGGGTCGAGGTTCGATATTGGCCGGTTGCTGGACACCCTTCTCGTCTCCTGGGATGTCGACTGGCTTTTCGGCCTCGGTAGGCAAGTCGTGCGCCCTACTGCCGGGCGTGTTTATGAAGGGCATGGTAGGTGGATGAAAAACAGACTGAAGCTCAACCAAAGCTGACTGCGATGAGCAGAGGGGAGAGTTGAGCTGGATCACCTTGAGCTTCAGGACTCAGGACCAGGGAGCTGGGGAAGCATTTTAATATCAGACTTCCCGCCCGTAGCTGCTAGCGTGGTTTCCGGAGCTGTCCACATGGGTTGCAGCAGTACACGAAGGAAGCCCCCCCCATCTAGCAAGGATCCACTGCTGCCACCCTTGCCTGGTTGGGGGTCGCGATCAATCCTTGGCCGAGCTTGATCCGACCCTGACAGCTTGGAAGTGCTTGGTTGGAGCAAGCGATGGATGCGCGTTTAGGCCTGGAATTTGGCAGTGGAGAGCTGCAGAGTTTGACGGGGTCGTCGTGCTGTGGCTGACAGCATTGCATGAAGCATGTGGAATGACGACCCGGAGAAGGGCGACCGATCGGGCTTGGGAGTGAAAAAATTTATCTCATCAGATAATCTCAGATCATCTGATAGTTGGTCGCCCGCCGCGTCGCGTCATTCCAACCAGCACAACCTAGGCATGTCTCCGCGGTCGTGCTCCGGCATCGGTATGGTATGAAACTCTGCTTTTTGCCCGCAAGTTGGAAGCTGTTGTAGCTGCTGTCGGTGTTCCCGCCTGTCACTAGGGTGAAGCCGGAATGTCTGGTTAAAGTTATCAGATCCGCCGCGCGGCGGGAGAGGCCCTTCCCACCCAAACTCGCGCATCGCGGCGCTCTTCAGCACTGCCGGCAAGCGTTCCAAGCACCACCAGCACCACAATCTCCAGCCTGTGTCGCTGCTTGGGAGGGCGGAATACAAGCGATCCAATCACCTCGGTCCAAGGTGTGCCGGTACCTGCTGGCTATCCTAGCATGAACTCTACGCAAGGCACCCCACAAGACTACCTCCTAGTCTTTCCAATAATCAATCACCTTTTTGCTTCTTCGTCGGCCATTTTGCCTGTTCCTCGACTTGGAAATGGAGATGCCGACGGGACCGACCACAAAAAAAGCAATTGCTAGATCTGAGCATCGAACAATTATTCATGCAGCGGTTTGTTCTTTGGGAAAAGCTGTGTGGGTAGCTGCCCAACATCTATGCGAGAGAATAACGTGCTTGTTGGGATTATCGCAGCTCTCACGAGCTCGAGATCCATTTTAGTCCTGTCTTTGATGATCTTCGTCAATCTAGCTTGCCATCGACCATCGGCGCTTCCGTGAACCCAATAATCTGGGCCTCATGCTCTATAGGCGGCGTGTAACGTCAAGATGGACCCTATTGACTGTCAGCATACGCAAGTGATCAACATCTCGACAAGCCCAGCCCTATATCTCCAAGGATCGTTCCTGTACAACATGCCAAAAGAATGTCATTGTGACTCTGGATTCGACGACATAGGTGTACAGATGACCCAGAGCCCCATTGCCCTACAAATCTGTATAATGACGCTCACCAGTAGAAGCCGAGAATGCGTCTTGATTGCTCCCGATCTCCCGAAAATCTTCGACACCGTTCGCCATACCAACACGTACATACTTTGGCAGCTTGTTTAGAGACAATAGAATTTGTCGGATTTGGCGCCGAGAAAAACTTTTTGGGAAAAAATCGATGAGTTTTTAAAGACTAGGCTTCGTTCTGAAGATAGGTGCTCGCCACAAACCAAGCTTTGAGGTATTAGTAACGGGACCGAATGGCGCAAGGCTTGTACGAAGATGCTTAGCGTTCTCAATTTCCGTACGTTGAACGAGCCATTCGCCATAAAGCTTCACTGGTGATGGGATGAGCTTGCGTGGCTCAATATTCCACGTGAAAGCATAGATGAAAGTCTCAGCGCGATGGCTTTTTTTTTCTTCGAATAGTCCATCTAAAACCATTATCTGCGTTGTTCAAGTTAGTAAAGATTGTAAAGTGGTGCTCATACAAAAAAGCTTATTGGCACAAGAACCAACTACTACCAACCTAATCGTTCACGCACTGTTGCTGTCGGCAGCCCGACCTAGTCCCAGGGTAACTTTTCTAAAATCGCACAGGCCCATGCTATGAGACGACAGTAGCGCCTTTTCACGATTCGGCGATAATTCCGAGGACCTACGACGGTGCATTTGCTTTTGTCCTATCACTTATTAGGGAAGAATCTCATTTTTGCACCATCATGCGCCATGACATCCTGGTTCTGGCCATCCCACGCCCTTTACGCATTCAATAAGTCACAAACTGAGCTCTTACACCTATCCATTCAATATCTTCATGGTTGACAATGCCATGTCCGATAATGGAAGGCAGTGAAATCCTCGTCGATCACATCGCAGTTCTCTGGATCTAGAAGTGCATAGTTTCTCGGGCGGCGGGTATCGATCTACGCGAGCTTGTCATCTGCAATGCCAAGTAGCAATGACGAGAGGCAGATTTATGACGTTAATAGACGATCAAAAGCCATAGAACAACTTAACTTATTGGCATTGTCTTGAATAGAGGTACGATCGGTTGGTTCGAGTGAGGTAAGAATTACCCTCGTCCTTCTGCCCGAGTTGATCAGTGGAAGATCTTCGTTACTTACTAAACCTATACGGCTCACCCAGTCTTCTCGCATTATGACCTCGACGTGATTCACATTCGGCGCAAACTTGATTGCACACGTTATCCTACCTTATGGACATCGAGACGAGATCTTCCTTCATTATCGAAAGCTCAGATACGATTCTCACGTCAGCGACGAGAGCCAACTGTATTCGCTGTCTCCTTTCCCATACTACGTCAAGAGAACAGAATTGTGAACCAAGGTTGCGTCCAGCAATACGTACTCGGGTCGGCACCTATGACATGGTCAGCCTTGATACAAAAGATGAGTGTGCCGTCAAACAGGTGCGGTTTGTAAAATCTCGATTGTCTTCCAATAGTAAAGTATTCGGCTTATTTTCTCCATCGAAATCTCGTTCTTGCTGTTGCACAAGGTCGAATACGTCTCATATTCAGTGTTCCATGGCAACCTATCCGCTTAATGGTAAATCTTTGAGGAACCACCCACACTGTTTACGAAGGATTGAAAACAGTTTCGATGATACCAGCAATCTGATTCGTGATAACAGCCTGTCGAATAGGTTACGTGCGGAGTGTGAATGTTAACATCCCGTCACATATCGTCCAGTATACAAATGGCCCAGCGTACGTGAGAAGTTGCCGTTCCAGGTGATTTTGCCTTCCCTTATCCGTTGATCTCGATTCGAAGTAAGGTGAGATAATCTCGTTTGATATTAACCATCACGAGAGATTGAACGCGGAGGGGAGAAAGGGAAGGGATTGCTGTAGAAAATGTTTGAGCATATTCATTTGAAGCTCTTTGTATGCGGTTACCTACGTAATTGCAATCTTTGGATTTCGATACCCGAATGCTTTGCTCACGAGACTCGGGAAACATGCTTTGGAGCTCGGAAGAAAGACTATCGAGAAGATTGTTCAAGAGACGCAGAGGCGAAGAAGTTGTTGAGACAACTTCATAGCTATGTATTTCGTGGTCCATCGGAAATATCAGGAGAGGCAGCAATTCTAGGACCATACATAATTGATAGCGAAAATTTCTCAAGGTCATGAAGAAAGAGGAGGGTCACAAAAAATAATGGTGAAGTGAAAAGAGACTGTGACTAGGCAGAATGAGTATACGTCAAACCCAGTCCGCTTTTGGTTAGCGTCAAAATGCGCTACTTCTGCCTCAACGTCAACCTCGAAGAACATGGCAGCCTGCATCACTACCTACGAGGATACCGGCACGAAGCTTAGTATGTATCGGCTATATCAATCTTTCAGAAGAAAACCAACAAAATTCCTGGGCGCGCGTTGACAGAACATCCTGCCGCGCGGATTCCCGCTCCAATCTCAAGGCTGAGGAAAGCGACAAGGCTGCAGGAAGGTTCAGTCGATCTAGGCCAGCCGAGTATCGTCCAATCTTATTGCAGACTATCTCGTATGTTATCACGGAAGATAGACCCCAAACATGCGTGGTTACACGGCTGAGTTCGATCACAATCCTGATATGAAAGACGCCTCGACCCAGCCTCCCTCGTATCCTCGCGCAAATCACGTCTGGACTTCAATAATTCTAATCGTCATTTCTTAAAAGAAACAAAAATATACTCAACATCGATCTTTGTAAAACTCTCCTGCTCGGAGTTCTTAACTCCTTGCCAACAATAAGTCATTTATTTAAATCTTCAACCCTCACTTCATCGACCAATCCACTCATCCCTCCAAAATTTTCCTATTTTTAAACGTCGATCTGCAGCGATATGTGCATGAAGACTACGGTCGGGTTATTAGATTCGAAACCGTTCTAATTGGACAAAATGTACATGCAAGTTCGGCTGAGCCCAACGGAACGGATGCCTCCAGCCTACCACGACCGGGAAACAAACGAGCTAAGTCTATTATAGCTAACCCGTATCTGTAGCCAAGATGTACTCTTTCACAACATCTCAGCCTTCTATTTTCTTCGTTTCCGCAAAACTTTTCGCCTCAACTTCCTATCTACAACTTAGTATGCATACAATTGCTTCATTCCATATCATATGAACCACTTCACACATCAAATCGCACGAGCGAATCGTTTACGGTCGGCGCAGATAAACAATGCTTGAGCCATAACGGATCATGAAACCTATCAATATTTCTGTGCAACAGGCCAGGCAGTCTTATGAGCGTCCAGAAAGCATGCGGGGTAACGTACACTGTTTGCCTGCAGTAGGCCACCAGGTCATCGGTCTATTCCATTGCGTATGCCTGGATGCCAGTTGCCATGGCTATGAGTGTTTGAAGCATCTCTGATAGGACGCTCGCTATCTGTTCGTGTTATTTTTGCTTCTTCGAGGCTGTATCACACCTACCGTCTCGCGTGCAGTGCGGTGAATTATCCATTTCCGGACCCTATTTGGCGAAGCACGTGGTACGTGGCCATGCCACTCCAACGTTTCTATCCAATCTGATGGAATCCTTGACGAGTACACATGTTCATACCTCTCAACACTCCCCTGACATGCCGGAATTGGCAGGGGACAAAAGGGAGTACTACTCTAGCCTTCATCATTATATAAAACAAGTGCCTCGTCATTCCCACTTTCCACAATTCATTTCCCTCGACCAACACATAGTATCCCATCTCGTCTTATTCTTTATTCTCTTTGGCGGCTTGCCAACATGTTTATCTCGTCATACTTATTAATCGTTCAAGTACAGTGGCTTATGTTAATTACTACAGCCCACAGTATCCCTCATATTACTCCAGCACCTAGGCTCCCTGAGTCTCACAACAAGTTGCTGCGTCGCGCTTCTGGGGATTTGTATTACACCGACTTCTCCGGCAACATCTCGAAATACCAATCTATTATCGGTGATGATGGATGGTTCGGGTGGTACAATGCCGACGGGACAAGTATGTATTGTTATGCCCCTTTATTTCGATACAAGGCTTATTTAATTTAGCCAAGGGGGCTACGTGTGATGATGGTTACAAATGGAGTACTTCTGGTTCTTATGGTCAATGTTGCGATGAATTTTATACATGTACATTCTCAACATGCAATGGACAAGGAAATTTGGCCTACGGCACGTCCGTGTATTCATGGTATGAATTCACCGCGATCACGAATTTATGTTACTCACATATATTACTAGTTATTCAGGCTATGCTTGCGATAGCCTCACTATCTTCCAGAATGCCTCACGGACTTCCCCATTCTTCCAAGTGGGCTGTTATAGTACTGATCTAAAGGTTTGGTGGTAAGTTTATGCCACTGATCGCATGGCATACTTGCTCATCTTCTCAAGGTTTACCCGCGACGTTCTCACTATATCCACGACCTCTTCGATCTCCCTCACGACCTCTTCAATCTCCCCCACGACCACGCCAGCACCTGCGGCCACAACAACCCCAACATCTACTCCTACTCAAACATTACCGCCCTCGCCAGCCCCATCTAAAGCCTGGATAGCCGGCCCTGTGCTGGGTGGAGTCCTTGGCATCGCATTACTTGTCGGCTTAGGCTTCTTCATCTACAGAAGAGGCAAGAAAAGCTCTTCCAACGCACCCCCTATGTACTATTCACCACCCCCGATTACCCCAGAGCCTCACAAAACATGGGCAGGAAATGGTAGTAGTGCGCATACCAGCTCGTATGGGCATCCCCCATACACTATCGATACCCCAGAACTTGTTAGTGTGGAGGCAGCAAGGAACCAGGCCGCAGGCATATGAAGCGTATTAGGATTTCCATGTAATGGTCAATGGGTACCAGAGTATGGTTCTAATGAGGATACTATTTGGATAATGCACGAGGCTGGATGCTGTCATTTTGTATTTGTCATGCCAGATGCAGATTCTTTCAGATATTCGCGTGTTAATTATGGATTGATAGTTACCAGCTTGAAGTCTGCCTAATTTCGTCGATGCCTCAGGTTGGTTAAAATAGTCTGATGAGTTAGACCCCTCGAAATTTATGGTAATGAATAGACATGTCCTAGAAGATTTTCCTTGCCAGTCACCAGAAGAAGTAGAAAAGCCACCACCAATCCACAGCAATCAAGTGGTAGAAAAGTCTAAGAAACTAAATCTCTGCCCCAGAGCGGCACGAAGTGGCGATTTTCCCAAAAATCAAGCTCATTACTTGAGGAAAATAAACGATAAACGATGAAACGATCGTGTAAGCCTTACAGGGATCTCATCTAGGATGCCTCGTATCCGGCAGCTCCAACTGTTGCCTTAAACCCATCTTAGTATAACTTCTCGTAACTTTTCATTTCGCTTGACGCCGGGTAGCCGTGTATCTATTTCTACCGTTCCACATGGGAATCTTTATTTTAAAAAAGATGGGATTCTTTGGATGGAATTGACCTCTTCCCTACGCGTATCATATCTCTATCAGAAACCAAAGAAGATACTATATGCGCTATATTGACCTGACTTCAAGAAACACCGTCAACCCCCTATTCCAACTCACAATCCTCCATAAGCCGCACCGCTGACATGCACACCTTGGCAAAACACCAACCAATCACAACGGCGTGGCGTTCTAGATCTCCCTTATTCAATAGCACCACCGCAAACTCATAGCATTATACCCGTTTCCAGTGCACCAAACCCACGGATATTTTGGCCCCAAAAATGCAATCCATCCAACCAAATCCCAGAGTCCCGAGTACGGTAGCCTGAGTAGCGCATTTACAAAAAGGACGGGTCTCCCCGATAATCGTAGAAAGCCCCCGTTCTCTATATTCCACCTAAAATCGCACCTGGACGAAGTTTTGTGTGAAAAGGATGCGTGGTTTGTTTGTGATGTCGTTTTTGACGTGCGTGGCGACTGCGGCGTTGATCCCGCAACATCATCCTCCGGTTATAACTTCGAGGCCGCCGGTTCCTGGACGGGATTTACAGCGTTTGGTGAGGAGGGAGAGAACGCCTTTGTCTGCGATTACGGATTATTCTGAGCTACTTAGGGATCCTTACTTACTTGGATTATGGTCGGATAAGTATGTAGGAAGTACAGAGTGTAAGTTCTTAACTTGATTATTCCTCCAATCTATAAAAGAACGAAGAATGTAGCTAATCATCACTCTTCTACTTCCTATAGACTCAGTAACCCGCTGCCCATCCGCAAGCCAATCCTTCTCAACATGGTCCACCACCTCCAGCTACGGCAGCTGCTGCGGTCTAGACAATACAGCCTGTAACTTCGGAACCGCATGTAGTGGATCCTACGTCCTACCCTTAACCGGCTCTTCATATTCATGGTATTATCACCACATACCCTACCACACTCACATACCTCATCACTAACACCTTTACACCAGCGGCACCCTAGCAACCTGCAACACAATGACAATCTACGACCACCCCGGCGGGCAAAAATACCTCGACATCGGCTGCTGGGAACTAGGCTGGCGCGATCTAACACTATGGCGGGATCTAAGTACAACAGCAACGACCACCACCACCTCTTCCAATCCCTCAACAACCGGATTTTCCTCCTCACTCTTCCCCTCCGAAACCCTCTTCCCCACCGCCGCAATCGCAACCAACTCACCAAACCCCACCACCTCCACATCTCCCACTTCCGAGCCAACAAACCAACCATCAAGATCAAAAGCCTGGCTCGCAGGCCCAATTCTAGGTTCCCTCCTCGGTATCTCTCTCCTCGTAGCCTTAGGAGCCTATCTCTACTGGCGAGGTCGTCGGGATCAGAAACGTTTAGCCACGACAACATCCTCAGAAACCCCTAGTAACGATAATAATGACAATAACGCATTACCCGAGGTCAGTGAGGGATATGTTTACGGTGTACCTAATGGTGTGTATGAAGTTGATGCTGGGAAAGTGCCGATGGAAATCGATAGTGTGCCTTGTACGCCTGGGAGTCCGGGGGTGGTGGAGTTGGAGGGGGAGGGTGTGAAGGGGGAGTTGGATGGGGGTGCGGTGGTAGTGGGTGTGGTTGAGGAGACGGAGGCGGAGGCGGAGGCGGAGAGGAAGGAGAAGTAGGTGTGTGGTTATGTTTAAGAGGGGATGGGAATAGTTTAATGTTTGGGTTTATCTAGCATGGCGTAATCAGGATATACATATATTTGGGCTTAGTGAATGGTTGGGCTTAGAATTATAAGGAATTGATGCATGGAATGAAGCTTAACGGGGATTTAGAATGAGGTGGACATGTTCTGTATTACTATTAGCATGAATACATATACCTATTAGATACGGCGGTTAGAGAAGCATTTTTTATGGTAAAGTGCAGCACGTATTGTTCCAGAGTAATGTGTTGAATAGCACTGACGGAGTAGATGCATTTACTCTCATATCTACCTAAAGATTATTCTAATATTTCCCGTCACGTTTCTCCAGATAAGTCGAGGTGTCCAAAATGTGTGTAGTCAAGGAAAGAGTGATAAAGCGTTGACTGTCAGGTTCAATAAACCCCAACATCAATATCTCCAGCTCAATACACCTCAACCTTCCCATCCGGTCCCTCTTCCTCGAATGCAACTTCCAATTGAAAGATATCCTTCATGAGTTTCCTTGTAAAGCCACCCGCCCCACTCTCAATCATCCCCGCCAGCCCCTCGCCCGCCTTGACCAACAACTTACTTGTAACCTGCACTCCCTCCTTCCTAGCCTTCAGCATCGCACCCACTTTTCCTGCATTCGTTGCAGCCATGAACGCATATCCAACAATGAAAGGTAATTGGTTCTCCTTTTCAATATATGCAGGCCCAAACATGTCGATGAGCTGGTCCCGGAGATCGTCGCGCAGAGCACGGAGAAGGCGCCAGCAGAAGCGGTGGAGCAACAAGTAGTCGAAGGTGAACTCGTAGAGTTCCGCCTGAAGAGAGTGACGGAGGGATTCAACGAGTTTGGCTGGGGTGAGGATGACCTTACGAGCCGGCTTTTTGGTCGCCAGCATGTCCTTCTCCATGACGAGAAGGGTGGTGGATTCACCTGGCTCTCCAGTCTCGTCGCCAACATCTTCTTGAGTCCAGTCGCTCTTTTCTAGGATCTGCGCGATGTCTGATGAGCGGATGTCCGTCTGACCGGAAAAGTAGCAATATCGGTCTCTGAAGGTTTGCATGACGGGTGCTAATTCTCGGAGACCTCTTGGGCCGGTTTTCGACGCTGCAGGTTTCTTTTGTCGTTTATTTGCTGCAAAATTCGTGGCCGAATATCCCATAGCTAGCATGAAGCGTTTGAGGTATTCTTCTTTATCACGAGGTCGATCGCCGATGAAGAAGTTTTTATGGCCTTGCATTGCAAATACGGCTTCCATGTCTTCCCAACGCTTGGTCAACAACTTCTCTGCACGAAGAGCATTATAGAGATGTCCAGTATACATGACAGAGCCCCATGCACCGACAAAAGTTATGCCAAGATCATGGAATAAAGCTTGAACATGGTATTTCCAGAGACCGCAGAACCAGGGATGCTGTTTCATGAGATGAAATTCAGGGCTGATAAAGCGGCGCTTCGCACTAACTGCAGCGGCACTGATTGGATCAGTAATAACCCAATGATCGATATGTTGAACGATACTGGACATGACCATGTCATTCTGCGGTGGCCAAGTATCGACGCGCAGGTTCTCGTGGAATTTGAAGTTTTGATTGATCGAGCTCTTGATGTATTCGCCTGTCTTGCGAAGCTTACGGTATCCAGATTCGATATTCTGTCGGAGCGAATGATGAATGTCGAGATATAGTTGAGCGGCAAATACAAGCCACAGGGGGATATTCCCCGTTCGAATCATCTCACAAAATCCACGGGTGAGCTCGTCCTGTGCTGGTATTTCCTTCATTCTACTTAGGAGACAGAAATCAGGGAGAATTGAGAGCAAAATGATCTTGTCCTCTTGAAACTTCTCCCGATCTGACTTCTTCGTTCGGTCGGTAGTAGGGTCGTATGTACCAAAGAAGCCGGGCTTGTACTCTGGGATGTGATGCGGGTCGAGGACGTCTTGGAATGAAGCGAGTAGAGAGTACGTGGGGAAGAATATGGCATCAGCAATATCGTACATCTTAAAGTTGAGATCATCGCTTGGACGTTCGCGGTAATTCTCTTTAGTGCCCTTCATATCACATTGGCCGTGATAGAACATGCACAACATTCCATCAGAGCCTCCATATCTAGCCGCGATGGAGGCAAGGTCTTCTTCCATTGCTCGAGCCAGATCAACGGCAGCATTTGTAGTTAAGCCTGCAACGCTTAGGTCGAATATTCCTTGCTTATAGCCCGCCCAAGTACGAGAGACTTCGGTTCGAAGCCTGTTCAGATCGGAAAGTAAGAGGTGGAATGCGAGAAAATCTTCTTCCAATTGGACCGTGTCGTCAGCCTTCGCTTGATATTCAGCTTTGTCTGATTGAGTAGATTGATTAGCTGGGGCAATATCTGGAGCCTCCAGGAAAGCCTCGGACGGTTCATAAACCTCCAAATGCTCAAATAGATTCATCACATCCTCGACGGTGCTAGGGTGCTTGAATTTTGTCGATTCCTTTTGGTCTTCCTTAGTCATGCGGGGTCGTAGCGTATCGCGTACTCGGTGAAGGACATCCAAAAAGTAAGAGTGACGTTTATCGGACGCTTTGGACTTGCCATTGTTAGGAAGATGAGATGCAATAGCTCCTGAGAACCATTGACGGAGGCTGATTGCCCTGTTCAAGGTTCGCGAAAAGCTTGAAGGCACAGAAACCGGTGGTTTCCCTTGTCTACTAATGATGTAGTCGGCAAGGTTAGTGAAGTCCTTGACAGGAATCAAGTACTGTTTAGCATTGGACGAGCTAGGTTTCTCGACATTAGTCTGTCCCTTTGCCTGCTTCCTCGCTTTACCCTTCAGTCGTTGGGATTTGACTGGTTCCGCTTTCTCGTTGGTGGGTTCTGGTGGTGTGTACCCAAACTGCTGCGCGGTGGTTGCAAGCCACTCTGCGATGGCATTGGTGTCGTGTTTGTACTGCTGGTAACTGCTTGTCAAGGCCTTAGGTAACATTTTAGCCTACGTATAAGATGATTTAGTTGAGCCGAGGCGTCACCATCGGACACCTAGTGTTATGGACGTATCACACTAACGGTCAAGACGGCGAA
>AJFL01000384.1:0-12333 GCA_000467735.1 Rhytidhysteron rufulum CBS 306.38
AGTCCCGGACCTCATTTCTAGCTTACAGATGAGGATGGGAAAGTGTATTAGATTCATGCCGCCTTTTCGATATTGGGCTATCGCGGCTGGTTTCATCGATAGCGAAGGTAAACTGCTTACGAATCTATCACTGGAGGACCAAGTTCAGCATTTCTTGATTGAATATCGGGAAACGATTTTAGCTCCCGCTGCTGTACCAAGTGGACAAACGGAAGTTGAAATTTGGGGCCATCTACTTCATATGATCACAGGCTCGATATCAGCAAGCTTGCTAAAGAGTTGTCCTCAAACCAACAGCACTTCCTTCTGGAAGGAATTCATTCAACTTCCACAGTCAGTCTCCATACAAATGCGAAGGGAGTCAACATTCGTGCTATCAAATGGCGATATTGCTGCATTCGGCAGGGAGGGCTGTGTGTCTCAGATTGGCGATATCGTTTGTTGGTTCAAGGGAGCTTACCATCCTTCTGTACTTCGGTTTTATAGAGACAACTACCGGTTGATAGGTCAATGTAGGGATTTGGGTGGAAAATATGTTTTTAGAAGGTGGGATTCATTAACCCATGACTTCCAGGAGAATATGCAGTGGTTTTCCTTGATTTGAAATGTGGACTTTTTGACTCATTCACTCGCGCAAGAGCATTGTGAAGCAGAACATTTTACCTAATGAACTGAAACCTGTGATATGTCTACTTTTGGGTTTAAATCCAATACAAACGTCGCAGCGCAGTGATATACCTAGCCCACAAATACTAGAATACCTAAAGTTGCAATCAAATCGAACATGACCAGAATTAACCTACACAAGTTATAGCCGAGAGCCTTTTATTTAGCTATGCTCATTTTGTGCTCAAATGCAGTATTGTATTTGCATAGAAGCCTGAGATGCAACAAGACGAGCAGTCTTCGTTCATTTGCGGTTACCCACCAATTAAGATCTTTAACCTTATATTTAGCGTCGATCTTAAACCAAAAAACGCAAAGTTTAAGCTTAAACCTTCTTCTGAACCAATCTTATAGACTTCTGGAAGTAAATATGGCCTCCAGAAACGAACGTTAAAACACCCCATGGTTCCCTACGGCGCTTTCATAAGCAAACGAGCATCCATAGTCACTTCCGTTGGCTCCAATCTTTCCGCATACTTCACCCTCAATTTCTCAATCCCCATCTTCGCCATTCCTAACACTGATCCCGCATTCGTGATTTCTAGCACACTTACCTCAAGTTTCAAATTATGTCGCCACCAATTCCGTATCTCAATACTAACGAGGGAATCCACTCCCATAGCCACCAAACTCTGCCTTACATCGAGATCCTCTTCTGGACGCATCATCAATGAGCAGATTGTGCGTCCGATTTCCTTGGATAGACGGGTAAGGCTTTCAGTGGAATCAAGGCGGGTGGGATCTGCAGCTATGGATTCGAGGAATTCACGTAAACCGTCGTTGGTGGTGATGGTGGTGGCTGTGGGGGATGATTCAAGGTTCCTGTAAAGTGCCATACGTATGTCTCGTTTCCAGATGATTTTACTGCTGGGGTCGTCTAGTGGTTTTGTCGATTTCAAACCAATGGTGAGTTGACTGAAAGGTGAATCTCTGGAGTGGTTGATTCCAAGACCCACGGCCCGTAGTAAGTCCTTCTCTGTCAATGCATGAACACCAGAGAGACGCATTTGCTCCAACATATTCCCATGCTGGCTAAGATAACCGACTTCAGCCATGGCACCGATATCAATGACGGAAGCAGGAAGGCTCTGGCTATGTCGGTATCTCACAAAGGAGTCTAGGAATGTGTTGGCGGCTGCGTAATTGGCTTGACCCCATTGTCCAACGATCCCGGAAACGGAGCTGAAAAGTAGGAAGAAGTCTAGTTGCGCGGTCTGGAATTCTCGGTGTAGAGTCCATGTACCGTTGACCTTTGGTGCCATGACGGTCTTCCAGTCGTCATGAGTGAGTCTCAGCAGCGCTTGATCCTATCAATAGATTAGTCGTGACTTTGGAAGTGATAGGAAATATCATACCCTGAGCAACATAGACATCTGAATCACACCAGCAATAGCCCTTCCAGACGCAGTTGCCGCCCTATGCACATCCTCTTGGTTATCAGTGCTTCCTGCAACCGTCGAAACCTCACAGCCTTGAGCTTCAAGTTCGAGGAAGAAAGCCTTATCAGCCTGGGTCTGCCCACATGAACGAGATAGATATGTCAAATGCCTTGCGCCTCTTTCAACCATCCACGTTGAAACCGCACGACCCAATCCACCAAGTCCACCAACCAGGAGGTAAGAAGCGTCTGGGTTCAAAGCAATGTCTTCGTCTTCGTGAGATGACTCTGGTTCTGTAAGTGTATCAGGGGTCTCGGGCAGTTTGACAACGATCTTGCCGATATGTTGGCCTTTTTGCATATACCGCATTGCATCTGCGATATTCGCAGCGTCGAATGTCTTGATCGGGTTAATGGGCTCGATGGAGCCTTGACGGTAATACGTAAGACATTGCTCAAGCAACCTAGTCGAAATCAGTAAAACACCATCAACCTGGGAATAGTCTCGATATACCCATGATACTCTTCCGGCCTCTCCAGAGCCAACTCCGCAAGATCAATCCCAAAGAATGATCTATTCGACGCAAACACATCCATATCCAGCATCGCACGACCAATGAAATCCCTCTTCCCTATTTCAAGCATCTTGCCGAATTTCGCTACGCATTGCCATGATGCGTGGAGAAGTTCGCCAGAAAGGGAGTTCAGGACGATGTCGACTCCTCTTCCATTGGTCTGCTGCATAACGCCATGTAGGAAGGATGTGCTTCTTGAATCGAAAATACGTTCGCGGGGGATGCGGTACATGTTGATTAGGTATTGTACCTTTTCTTCGCTTCCGACCGTGGCGTATATCTTTACGAATTAGTGACATTATTATGCTGGGTGCGGCGTTGCCTACCTCTGCGCCTATCATTCGACATATTTGAATTGCTGCAAGGCCAACACCTCCACAAGCTGATTGGATCAAAACGCTCTACATGATGGTCAGCAAATATCGTCAATCCTGGGGCAGAAAATGCCTACTTGTCCCTTGACCAGTCTTCCTACGTTGATAAGACAATGGATCACGGTTCCAAAAACACAAGGCATAGTAGCCGCATGTTCAAACGTAAGTGTATCAGGAATGCGAGCACATAACATAGCTGATATCACCATCTTAGTGGCAAAACAACCAGTACCTGAGACCAGGACTCGATCACCAACAGCTAGATGCTTGACCTGAGGTGATACACGAGTGACGATTCCTGCACCTTCGAAGCCTAGCTTCATTGCGCTGCTCTCGATAATTCCCATGGATATGAGAACATCCTGTTGAGAAAACTAGTTAGCTGAATGTTTCATTTAAAAAAGGCCAATCTTACCCTGAAATTCAAACCGACACAGCGAACGTCGATTTCAACCTGATCATCAACAAGCTCACTAGCCTTCGACTTCCCCCAGTACAACGAGTCCAGAAGACCCATCTTCCCTATTCGCAGCGACTTTGGCATGTCAACTCTAGAAGTATCAGCGAGACGGTGGTCCGTAGCTGGAATATCCCAATTGAATCTTCCAGTATGCAATATCCCATTATGCAACGCATACTCGTATTCAGGATCCATATCCCCATCTTTATTCCTGCTCTGAAACTTATCAAATACCTTCACAAGCATATTACAGGCTGATGAGTCCATCACGTCGACTTCAACCGTGGCAAAGCATTGGGATAATTCGGAGCGGATCGTACGAGCCATTCCTAGGATATGACTGTACCGAGGGTCTTCACATGCCATCTGACATGGTCGGGTTACCCACAGCGTGCCGGCTGACTTGACCTGTGAAAGGTAGTTTTGGAAGGAGGTAAACCTTTGCTCTACGATGTTCTCGAAAAATGGTTCTTCGAGATCGAATAATGCAATGACATCTTGTCCCTCAGGAATTTCCTGGTCTAATGTATAATGTGTGACAGTGTATCCCTGTTTCTCGAATTCATTCGCGAGATCGGAGATAGATGTATTCGTCTTCTCGTCCTGTAGGAATGCAATGCTTTTAGGAGCTTCATGGGGTACTGGTCGTGTGGATATCATCACAGCGTTCATCTGATAAGGTGTTTCATCATCATAGACAACCGTATCAAGACCCGAGAATCCGATTGTCTGAAGTTCCTCGTGCCATCGTGTGGGAGAGACGAAGGGCTCGCTGATGCGGTTGTCGTTTTCTCCGAGCCACCATCCTGGAAGTATGCCCTGATGTTGTGTGAGTATATTGAAGTCATGATTGTCGGCTTCGGAGCTTACCATGATGAAGTTGATCCATATCAAATCTAAAATACTTAGCGTCCTAAACATACAATGCGTTCTAGTGTTGAAGACATACCTGGACAAAGCTCATGAAGGAAAAGGCGTCCTCCTGGTGCCAAAAGACGATGAACATTGTCAAGAGTCGATTGAAGGGACGGAGTAGCGTGAAGAACCTTATTTATGAGTCAGTTACGTTACCCATTGAAAGGAAACACCTCTTACATTCGACGCAATGATAATATCATAACTCTCAACCTCGAATCCCTGCTCAATTGGATCTTTCCCAATATCTAATACCTTAAACTCAATCCCCCGATACTCATTGAACCTTTCTTTGGCAGCGGCGAAAAACCCCGAAGAGATATCAGTGAAAGTGTATTTGGAATAAAGCCTTGAACCTCCCGCGGTTTTCAAGTCTTCAAGTACACCGGCCGTGGTACCTCCAGTCCCAGCCCCGATTTCTAAAATCCGGAGTGTAGGTTTGGCATGTCCGAGAAGTGAGAAGAATTTGTTACAATCCCACATTCCCTCATAGAGGAAGGAATAGAGTTTGGTGAGTCCATTCTCCTCAGTAAGTAGGGATAATGGTTCAATGTCGCCGTTAATTAGACTCTGAATGTTCTCTAGAATTCTTTTGAGTATCGCGCCAATCGGAGCTATTTCCGTGCCGGCGATCTGAGTTTCTATGTTCTTGATCTCGTCCTGCCGTTCGGTTGAGCCTGAGAGTAGGTATAACCGGCTTTGAGGGATAATATTCTTATGGCCTCCCAATTTTGAGGTTTGATCTTCGAGCCAGTGTATAAATTTACTGAGATGACCTGATGGAAGAGTGGAGTTTCGTAGTTGATGCACCGCTTCGATGATGCATAAACGGGAAAGTCGTTCTATCAACAGAATACTCTCTCTCTTGTTGGTCGCTGGACGTACCAACGTCTGGGGATCCATGAAATCGATGTCGGGTTTCCACTCTAATTGTGCTGTTGCCAAGATGTCCTGATCCTCTTGTGCCGAGTCCGTTTCTAAAGGTACAAACAAGCCTTCTTGGAGAGATAGAACGGTCCGATTGCCAGATACCAGCACTGCTTTTCCCTGTACAGAGCCCTTTGGTGTTGTCGAAGCTGTAACCTCCACATCCATCTGATCAGTACCGCCTGAACAAATATGGATATCTCCAATTTGAGCGGGGACCACGAGTTTTTCCAAGCGACGTGAGAGACCGTGGGATACGGCGACGGTTAGAAGTTGTAGAGTTTGATCAATCACGGTGGGATGGAGAGCATATCCACTCTTTTGGAATTCTCGGTTGTCGAGTAAGTTTGCTGTGGCTTTCTTCTCCAAGGGATGGGCGGTGATGTCTTGGAGTCCCTGGAAAGTAGTCCCGTAATCTAGTCCTAGTTTCTTCATTGCGACATACCAGGATTCGGATGGGATGCGTCTTGGTAAGGGTACCACTTCTTTTATACTCCCTTTCTCGAGATTCCTTTGGTCGATGGCAGTGCCTGATCTTACTTGTCCCACGCAATGTCTGACCCATGCGCTTCCATTATGCGAAGAAATGGTAAAGTCGTACCAGGAGGAATCCAGACTATCAGTCAGCCGAACAGGTTTAACGCTGGTGACTAGTTCTGTCATATCTCCCTCATGAAGAACCAAAGCGGTATTCACAATCAGGTGTCGAACAATGTAAGCCTCAGCATCGACAATCTGCCTAACTACTTCACCAGCCATGGAAATGTAGCCAGCGCATGGAAATACCACGTCTTGCACGATTCGGTGATCTCGTAACCAAGGCACATCTTCGAGACGGAAAACGTTCCTCCATGCCGGCTCTAGGTCACTACACTCGTGTATTCTAGAGCCAAGTAGTTCATGATGGGGGAACCGTCGCAGTCGCCAGTCTCTTGTGATTCGACTTTCACTCCAGAATTCTGTGTCGTGCTGCCAGCTGTAGGAGGGAAGGTTGGTCAGGACTTTTCCTGAGCCATTGATTGCAAGCAGGTCAATGGGAATGCCTTGCTGGTAGAGATTTCCGGCTGAGGTTAACAGATTGATCCTTAGGTCTTTGCCTCTAAGAAGCGTGGGGAGATAAGGTGGTTCCGGATCTGCTTTTATCGATCGAAAGATTTGGCGCAGTGGTCCGGATAACGTGGAGTGCGGTCCAATTTCCAGGAATAAGGTACTCGAACTTCTTTCCTCCTCCTGAAGCATCGTTGAGACAGCTGTAGAGAAAAGAACCGGTTGCTCCATGTTGCGTCGCCAGTACGAAGCATCTAGTTGACTTGGCCCGGAAACGAGCTGGCCACTCACACTGGAGTAAAACGGAAGCCGAGGTGTAGTACTGGTTACATGGTTGGCCATTGAACGTTCATATGGTTCACCAAGTGCCTTCATATGATCTGGAAAGAGGTTAACTCTGGCACTGAGACTTCACGTTGAAACTTACGGGAGTGATATGCCATCTGAACGCGCAACCTCCTACACAATATATCCGGAAGGCTTTCTCGAATACTTTCGCATACCGTGTTAAGCTTATCGACATCTCCAGAAAGAGTAACGCTTTGCGGACTGTTCTCACACGCAATGGACACTCCATCAATGAGATATGGAGAAACGTCCTTCCGCCCCAATCCCACAGCTGCCATGCCACCGCTCAAGGTTTGAAGTTTGGTTGCTTGGCCTCTATAGTAAGCAATGAGAATTGCAGCTTCTAATGTAATGGCATTGGTCGCGTATGCAGCAGCAATCTCTCCGCTTGAATGACCTACCACCTTCGAAGGCCGAATACCCCAGGCTCGGAGTAGATTGACCAAGCCAATCTGAAGAGCGGTACAGAGTGGCTGCGAGAATTCGGCTTTATGGATCAGAGTACTGGATTCATCCGTCACGAGCTCCTCTTTGATATCTTTAGCTTGTTGTCACCAGTTTTTGAATGCTAACATAACACGTACCTTCGATGGTCCAGTTTGCCGGAGGATCCAAACCTTGGAGAACTCTATCCATTTTCTGAATATCGGAACGGAAACTTTCGAACGATTCCATTAACTGCTTCCCCATTCCTGGCCATTGACTCCCTTGTCCAGTGAAGACGAATGCGATGGATGGAGGCGTCGAAGGAGTTTTGAAGAAATTAGAAATGGTCAGTGGCTCGTCCTTGGTTGCTACACTGAACGCTCTGTGTGGTAAGTAGTCTCTTCGAAGACCAAGTGTGAAAGCTAGATCTCCCAACGGATCAGATGAGGAGGCCACATGATCCTGAATACTCGTGACGTTATTGCGTAAAGAAGTAACGCTGTTGGCGGACATGACGAGAAGCTGTGGTTTGGGCTTTTCCGTCGCAACGCACTCAAGTTTTTCAGCCCCCTGAAGCAGGTTGGCTGGCGCAGCCTCAATAACCACATGCGCATTTGCACCTCCAATACCAAATGAATTCACGCTCACTCTTTTGCGTCGATCCTTTGGCCAAGGAGTTGCTTCCAATGGCACGCATAGTTTCGCACTCTCCCACGGGATTTTTGGATTTGGTGTTTCAAAGTTGATGTTAGGCGGAATGGTATCATGTTCCAGAGCAAGTATGGCTTTGATCAAACTCGTGATACCGGATGCCCCCTCCGAATGACCGACGTTTGGTTTCACTGAGCCGATATGCATGCCTTTACCATCTAGGACATTTGCGATGGCCCAGGCTTCAAGTGGATCGCCAACGGCTGTGCCAGTTCCATGGCATTCGAAGTAGCCAGTCTCGGCTATGTTGTCAATGTGGGCTTTGGAGTATGCCCTGCGAATCATATCCTCATGACTTTCCGAACTGGGATGCGCGATTCCTGGGGTCTTTCCGTCGCAGTTGGTTGCTGTGGATCTGATGACAGCTCGGATTGGATCGCCATCTCGAATGGCATCGTCGAGACGTTTGATGTAGATGGCGTTTATGGCTTCACCTCTAGCATAGCCATCTGCTTCAGCATCAAATGTCTTACATAGGCCGTTCGGTGAAAGGACACCTTGTTCTGTCATTGCGATGGTCATGGTTGGAGAGATGATCAAATTGGTTCCTGCGACGATTGCAGAGGAACAGTCACCATTGTATAAGGCTTGACACGCCTCATGCAGTCCCACCAACGCTGAGGAGCATCCCGTCCGAATCGTCATACTACACAAGGTTAGCTGATATGCCAATTCTTCCATCATCAAAGAACGTGAAGTGGGCGACCATGTACTAACCTTGGTCCTTTCAAATCATACTCATAAGACACTCGGTTCGATAGAACAAAATCGCCATATCCGGTGATACGATACAACCCAAGCTGCTGCGTATCTTTTGCACTCATGTCAAGCCAATCTTCACCAAAGGCACCTACATAACATCCGATGTCCTTTCCACGCCAATTCGTCTGACCACTACTCTCCATACACTCCCAGACCACTTCCAGGAGTAGTCGCTGTTGAGGATCTAATTTCGCAATCTCCGACTTATTCATCGAGAAGAATGCAGTATCGAAATGCGCCAAGTTGTCAGAGAGGAAATATCCATGTTCCATGCTGACAGTACCCGGTTTGCCGCTTGGATCATGGAAAGCTGAGACGTTGTAGCGATTATCAGGGATCAGACTTCTACCATTTTTCTTTTGGATGAGGAGATCCCAGAGTTGCTCAGAAGAATTGACCCCTCCTGGAAGTCGCATTGCCATTCCCACTATGGCGATGGGAGTATTTGCAGCTTGCGCAACTCGACCGGCTGGAGTGTCAGGGGTGTTATGGCTGCCATGGCTAGAAGTTTCGACGCTGCAAAGGTCGAAACTGTCGGAATTGTTGTCTGCCATGTCGACTTCTGAAGCTTGCATCCACTGCCACTTGTCGTTTGTTTGGGAAGAGATTAAAGTAGGTAAAATGTGAATAGCATTTGAAGTACTCAAGAAAATCAAAGGAACATAACTTCCCCTTCGTGCCTATCGCCGAGGAGTTAATTAATATATACTTCTATTTCAGCTCTCTTTTTCACGACACCGTATATTAAAAAAAGAATGCTCAGATAGCAACTCAATTGTGATGGATGCCTGAACGCCACGATTAAAGTTTGACTCACTTCTCCACCTTTTGGATCGATAAGCTGCATAATAAGCTACATAAACTACTCGAATAAGCCCCGATCAATTGTTGCCGGTGCGTCTTGGCCAGCCTAATTCACCCTCACCAAGCCCACCAATTCTGACGTGAGATATCGAAGGCGCAAAAAACATCAACACTAAAAGACGGGCTCAATCGGGTCGATCACGTTAGGGCTTATTTTGTCTCGGAAAAGCGAACGAATCGCTGATTGTGGAGCAACACCCCACAAACTTGATAACTGATGATTTGTACAACTTTGTCATACACATTGATCTTCACCTCGCCGATGTTAATGGATATACGCGTATCCGATTTTTGGTGGGTTACTAACGCTATACTCAAACGATTTGGCGTACATAATGCCGAGCAATCATGCGTAATCGATTACTATTCATATACCCCTCGTTTAGGTAGTGTGGTCAGCCATTTACGCCCCCAACATTCACTGGCAGAGAAATGTTTTTTCTACTTTTGGTTGGGTCCGGCGAATCTTATTATAGATAATGCGTGCGGCTGAGATAATATCTAGGCAGTGTCGTGAGGCTTTATGTTGTGATATCTGTGTCTTCGTTTTTAGAGGCGTCTTCGGCTTCTCCGATAACCGATAGGATTAACCATAATTTTATGATTCTTATCTGAAATCTTTTTGTGTCCCCGCAGTTCTTTTGGATTTGGATTTGTGCAACATCGATATATCAACTTCTCATATCCCACTTCTCTTCTTTATATCCACGATTATACTCGCAGTCTCAATTCTTTGTTCCTATTTTATCATGGCTAGTCTCCATCCTAGCGATGCTACCACAGAGCGGGATATGGCAACGAAAGAGATTGATGATGTTCCTCCATCCCAGCAACCACCATCCTCTTCTGAAATAGATTGGAACCCATCCATCGATCAATGGTTCATTCTTGCATGTCTCTTTGTCATCTCGCTGGTCGTTTCACTTGACGCATCCATCCTCGTTCCCGTGTTACCAGTAATCATCTCTCCACTACCATGCCTTCCCTTCAGAATCCATAAGTAACAAAACAATAGGCTATTGCAAGCAGTCTTCATGGAAGCGCAACCGATACCTTCTGGGCCGGAACATCCTACCTACTCACCTGCGCCGTCTTCCAACCATTCCTTGTCTCATTATCCGATATCTTCGGCCGCCGACCTCTCCTGTTCCTCTCCGTCGTCATATTTACTGTAGGAACCCTAGTATGTTGTCTCGCCCAGAACTTCACCCAGCTTCTCGCCGGCCGATCCGTGCAAGGGATTGGCGGAGGTGGTATGCTATCACTCGGCCTAGTAATCCTCACAGACATTGTACCTCTTCGACAACGTCCCACTTACTACGGTATCACGCAAGGTGCATGGGCTATCGGTACACTCACCGGCCCACTCATCGGAGGTTTGTTCGCTGATCATAGCACATGGAGATGGGTCTTTTATCTCAATTTTCCTTTTTGCGGTATCAGTTTAGTGATGGTTCCTCTTGTTGTTCGATTGCAAGTTCAGCGTGAAAGTCTTCGACATCGTCTCATGCACTCCGTTGATTGGATCGGTAGTGCGTTGTTCATTGCTAGTACTAGTAGTTTTCTTATTGGGATATGTTGGGGTGGATCTCAGTATGCTTGGGATAGTGCTCAAACACTGATTCCTATTATCCTTGGGGTGTTTGGTATCATCCTGACGTTGGTATGGGAGAGGTATAGAGCAGAGGCACCCTTCATTCGGTTGTGGTTATTCACGACACGACCGGCTGCAGCAGCATATGTATGCGCTTTATTGCAAGGGCTCTTAGTAAGTGCTCTCATCCAGGTCAAACCCAGTCATGATAATAACCAACCCTCCAGATGTTCTGTAAACTCTACTACCTCCCCCTCTACCTTCAATCCGCCCAATCCAAATCCGCAACCCTCTCCGGCGTCGGTCTCATCCCCATAATCGGCATCCTCCTCCCGACTTCCATCATCGTCGGTGCACTAATGACCCGTCTAGGCCGCTACCTCTGGGCCATCTGGTCCGGTTGGACCCTTGTAATCATATCCACAGCTCTCCTAATCATTCTCTCTAACACCACACCTACATACGGTTGGGTACTCATCTTTATACCTATTGGCTTGGGCCATGGTCTTGTTCTCATGAGCCTGAATTTCGGGATCCAGGCTATGGCGAGGGAACGCGATAGTGCGTATGCTGCTGCTATGTATACGTTTCTACGTACATTTGGTATGTGCCTTGGTGTAGCTATCGGCGGGACGGTATTCCAAAACCGACTGGGGGCACACTTGCGTAATGCTGGGTTAGATGAGGTGATTGCGCATAATGCGGAAGCTTTCGTTATTAGGTTGAATGGGATAGATGATGGTGGGGCTATGGTGGGTGGGGTTATGGTGAATGTGTATAGACATGTGTATGCATTAGCGTTGAGGAATTTGTTTGAGGTTTTGACGGGAATTGCGGTGTTGGGGGGTGCAATGAGTGGGTTTGTGGTGGATGCGGGGATGGATCGAGGGTTGGAGTCGGAGCATGTTCTGGCGAAGTAGTGTGGATATATAGTAGTGAATGAATTTGGTGAAAGGAAATGTAGAAATTGTACAATGACAATGATGTTGTTTCCATGATTATTGTGAGTGGGGTACCCTTATGTAAAGAATTTGAGTGATCAATCAGTCACAAATGGGTTTTTCATGGTCCTGTGATCAAACTTCTTTTCCTGAATGATCTTTGATAATTTCTAGGGGGAATTCATCCTGATATCATGTTAATTCATTGTAACACATCCAATAGCTCAGTTCCATCGGCACTATGATCTTAACGTACAACCAACTGTGCCGCTAAACGTATAGCGGAGAATCTGTGAGGTTTTGGGAGAGAAGATAAATGAGAGAGCAACTTGATTATTTGACTAT
>AJFL01000385.1:0-34436 GCA_000467735.1 Rhytidhysteron rufulum CBS 306.38
GGGATGATTTGGTTTAGGGTTGCGACGCCGCCAGAGAGGATCTTGCAGGTGTTGCAGTGGCTGGGTTCAAGGGTTAGCTTTGTTTAGTTCCTTTCTTTCTTTTGGGTATTGGGTTTGTGTGCTTTGACTGGATGGATGAATGTATATGGATGGAATATGGGAGAGAAGTGACATGGGACGACGTACCATAGGATATGACCCTGCTGTTCCTTTTCGAGCTTTGCGGTCCACTCGGTTTGTCCGCAGAGACATTTACCAGAGAAGTCGGCGGCCATGTCGAAAATGATAAAAAGGCGAGTTTAAAATCTGATTGGATAGGAAATAATGGGTAGTAATCTTCAATTGGAATAGACCAGGTTGAACGACATCAAGGTCCTCAATGAGCGAAGAGAGGGGCCTTTATATAAACCTCCGGCACCTCCCCTCCTTGCTTCTTCGACAAGTGGAGCTCAGCTACATACAACGCATACAACGCACGACTAAAGACCAAAAAAAAACTCAAATCAGAGCCCCAATCATCCTGACTGAAGCATCCTTAGCAATCCTTTCCCGTCCTATCATCTTACGATGGCTTGATCAAGCTTGTTCTTTCTCCACCTTCGGCACCGCACGACGACGACGGAACCCCTCCATCAGCTCGTATCGAAATGACGTCGAGACAGGAAGATAATAATACTCGAGCTTCAACACACCCTTCTCCAACAATTGCAATTACCAAAGCAATCCAAGACTAGATGTCCATCGAACCCTCTTCCTCCCCATGACCGGAACCCATTTCAAAAGTTGGCGTAAGCGTATTTTCAAATCAGCTATTCGAAGTAAATGGCTGCTTGAATGAAGAATACAATCACTTCCGCGGGCGTGTAGCTCGGCCGCCGCCGTTCTGGGCCTGGTGCGGGGCAACTGGATGGATAGACTGGCTGACGATTCCAAATACTTGGGCAGGAAAAAGGCCAGAATGCCGTATGATTTGAGCACAGGCCAAGGGGAGGAGGGGAGGAGACAAGGCAGGCCGCTTTTTTAGTGAGGGGCAATGGACTCGACCCTGACGTCGTTGCTTTCTCTCTCTGTAGATCCGTATCCGGTTTTGGTTGCGAGCTGGAGTTTGTCTAAGGGCTGCATAAATAACTTATCGTAGGTATGTTGGTTATGCTTGTTTCCGCTTGTTTCCCCGTGTCCTTGTACAGGGATATACATAACGGCTTAGAAATTATGAGCTTGTATCTGGGAAGGATGCGCTTTTGGATGCGGTGAATCCTGGAGGAGGAACACTATGGAATCTGTCAGCGTTTCGAAATTACAAATGTCATTTTGTTGAGAGGAGTGTCTGGATGAAGAGGATTCCATCGCATTATTCTCCTTTGAGTATTTATTGCTATTTGTGCAAATTACGACTCCAATGAGCAAGGTTGAGACAGGATCAAATCAAAAATAAAGGGAGTTGGATATAATGACTTACTAACATTTTGATTTCATTTAGAAGGGGGATGAAGGACTTCCAATTGAAGAGAGAAACGTCGGGAAAGAAACAAAATGTAGGGGATTTCTCAATATTTCTAAGTAAATATAAAGTCTTAGGATGTATATGGCACTCAAGTAACTGATATAGCAATAGGTAAAACAAGTGAGCAAACATTTGAATAATATCGTATCTTAATATCTACTTGAAATCGTTAAACTAGTTCATATATAATTCAAGTCACATCTACATCTCTCTCATAACACCTTCACGCATTCCACCTCCTCCCAACACCCCTCCTCTTTCGTTTCTCCTCGCCCTCAAAGCATGGCAACCACTCATCCAACGCATCAGTAAAATACTTCCTACTGACCTCACCACCCTTAAACGTGGTCCTGAAATCAAAAGCATGTTCCGCATCCTCCATGATATATCCGAATATCTCATCCTCACTCGTCTCAACCCCGCACTTGGGTGGCTCGGTAAGCATCTTTGGTTTCGGTGCGTCTGGTTGACCGGATAGAGGCGATAGAGTGCGCCATGGGTCGAATTCACCACCGCTCCAGTAGACGTTTGAGGGCCTGATTGTCCAGCCACCGAAGTGGGCGTTTGTTTCATTGTCTCGTGGCCATTCGGGAAGGAGGGAACGGGGTGCATCGGGAAATTGACGGTGACAGATGTCTTTTTGGTGTTCGAGGGAGTTGTATTTGGACACTAGTTGGTGGGAACCTAGGTTTGCAGATTGGAGGAAGCCTAGAGAGTGATCATGTTAGTCGGTTGTAGTGGAGAATTTGTAATGTAAGTACTTACCCCACTGTGTACAGTACTGCCATGTCCAGCTAATGGAGCTTGGGTCTTCGAATCGAAGGTCCAAGTTACAATCGCCAGTGACATTAGATTTACCGGAGCAGTTCGTGTTCAGATAGCCATTGACCATGTCAAGGAACGGAGGGAAATCGATCCAACGATTGACCGTGAAGTTCGCGCCTTTGCTTTCAGCCCATCCTTCAGCTGGCGCCGTCGTGTTCGTTGCCGGATCTCTCTCAATCCAGTCACAGAATGATCGAAGACCAGTCTCACCTCCCTCAACACCGTAGGATTGCCACAAGTAGAAGATGGTTGTAAGAGCGTCAGCAAAGGTAGGGTTCGAGTTGTTCGCAGCACCTCGGCCAAGGAAGCGCTCCTTCAATTGCCCTGCAGCCTTTGGGTTCTCCATAACTTTGTCCATGGATCGAACAGCAGCTTGGATGTCACGTGTACAGTTACCGAATCCGTACTTATTCAGACCTTGCCATACTGGCTCGAAGTAGATAGACATGTCGTTCCTGGCTTCGACGGGTGCCGATGATGCAAAAGAGGCTTGGATGATTTCTGGATAGAATTTACGCATGAAGGCAGCACGCATGCCAGGATACGAACCACCAACGAAGACCCATGGTGTTCCGGATGGCGTAAGATCAGTAGAGATGTTCTTCCTGTCAAATTGTTTCGCGAACTGCTCCACATCGGCCAGAGATTGTTCGGTAGTGAGATATCGGAACGCCTCCGCAGGGGTATCCAAATCAATCACGACAGGCGAGGAATTGCCATAGAAGCGGTGCTCCCATACTATGCCAATACCATTGTACTGGTCGACGATCTGCTTGAAAAAGGATGTTTCGTTCTGCAGACGAAACAAAGCACTGGGTTCCGCATCCGCCTCACCTACGTCGTACAGAAAGACTGGTCCTCCAGGCTTGTAAGAAGCTTGAGCTACCCAATACCGGTTGTAAAACGTTCCCGCGTCATCGTCGTAGTCGGATCCGAAGTGATCCAAATCAAGCTCGACATATTCGGGAGAGATCTTTTCGGTAGACCCGTTCTGAGCAAGAGCTTTCATCGAGGTTTTGATCGACTTGACGATGGCTTCGGATGACTGCATGGGCGTACCGTCGGGCAAAAGGCCCATCTCTGCATTATGACGGAGATTGCGAGGCAAACTCCCTCGCAGAGCGCCTGCCAGTTGCAAAGAGGCAAGTGAAAGAGCGCATAGTGAGATGGGAGACCGCATGATTAAGCCGGAGAGATGAAATTATGGAAGGAAACGAAAGAAAAAGGCAGCAAAAGCGCGCCTAAAATCCGACCCGAGAGTGAATGAAGCTCTCCACCACACAGTCTTCAAGAAGGAAAGAGAAGACAGAAGAGAGAGGTGGGGAGGCGGCATGATGGCAGAGCTACCTGCCTATATAGTGTGTGTATTGCGCCAATATGAGCACCCGGTTCTCTCTGGAGCTCCCCTGGCGGTGCAGGCAATCATCAGACTCGGCATCCAGTGAAATTGCTGCCCTGGGGAGGATTGCGGTCAGGATGGGCGGAGCGAGATGGCCATCAGGCCTCATTGGGGGGCCTTAAGGCGCAGGCCATCGATCTTTGCCGTCAAGGGAAGCTCGGATATAATCAAGACTGGGGTGCCCGGAAGCCACCAGAGCTTGTGCAGACCGTCGGGGCCCGGCTGTGGCGTTGTGTTGACGACCAGCTTATCTGGGAATAGTGAAAGTCCACGCCAAGCCAGCTGGCTAGCAGCCATTATGCCACTCCGCAATCTATTTAAAGTAAGGCCAGAGGCTGAGATATTGATTGCATTCGCTGGTAATCATGACTTGGTCTCTGCTGCCTGAATTCCCCTTTGCATGTCACCTGCTTGCACAGCCATTGCATAACTCGGACTGTCCGTCATCGCCAAGGAAGATATCGTCATGCCTGCTATCTACGGTCCAAGTACATGTACCACCTGCAGCTGCATAAAGAATCGCTTTCTTTGCAACGGTACCTGGATCGTCTAGTAACCTGGTTTGTGGGTATATCGGCATCCAGATCCGCATCTAGCAGAACAGTCCTCATTCAATCCATCGGGTATATACATGAAATCAAAGAATATCAGTCCTCCTGGCAGCTGATGCCTGCCGGCTGAGGCCAGCCTTCATACTACTCTATATACATATATCCTCCTGGACCCGTACGAAACTGTGCTTACTGGCCTAGGTGTCCATTAGACCCAATCCCAAACAACATCACGGGCCACGAAGCGTTCGAGGTAGCCGAAGTACCCGGTATTGGAGTTCCTTCGACTGGTGCTCCTCCTTCGGAGACGGGCGCTGGCGTGCTTCCATCACGTCCACCAAGTGCCATAAGGGTGCTCGCTGTGTTTAGGTAATCTGGGGGTCTCTGGTAGTCTTGGCTAGGAACTATCTGGGTCATAAACGTCCGCGTCCACTGACGCCAATCATTGGGAATTGCACCATTGTCCGGATATTGTTGAGGATTCGGAGTAGGAGTTGCATTTTGGAACATAAAATTTTCGGGTTGCCGCTGTGATGGTGACGTTCCAGCAGTTGCAGATGCCAGGGCTGACGCGTGAGCAGCGCTCATTGCAGGATCTTCCGTGGTAGGAAAAGAAGCTTGGTCATAGGTATTAACGGTCCCTTGGTATGGTGCAACAGATGCAGTCGCACCGTTACTGTATGGATATGCGGGAGTTGTTTGTACTGTTGGATAGGGATTCGTAGATTGACCTAGGGAAGGATCATCTGGTGGGAGGTAATTTTCGGAGGTAGCTTTGACCTCCGGCTCATTAGTTGCACTAGCCGGTTCAGTGTATTGGCCAGGAAAGGCAGGACTGTTGCCATATACGGTCGCAGGTACACCCTCTTGTTGTGAGGCATGTCCTAAAGCCGCCCTTGCAACATCCGACGCAGTCTTCTTGACTAGATGTTCGTTGATGCTCGCTAAAGACTGGTTAATGATGATTTGGATAGCAGTCTTCAGTTTGTCATCCGTGCCTAGAGATATCAGCATCTGTCAAAATAAGATAGCAAAGTGAATTTACCTAATAATTGGCCACATTCGGCCAGTAAATCGATCCATGAAACCATGTCGTTGCGTAATTTTTGCATATCAGCTGACGACATGGTATCTCGACGTTGAGACCAAATGAACAGTGTCGTAAAAATAGCCGCAATATAAACCGTACAGTTGATCCAGGGAATATCCAGACACCGGAATCTCTGTAGGTCGGTAACTGTATGAAGCATTTTGGTAGAAGCCTCCAGGCACTTGTCCATATTGGCAGTGACGAAGGCCGGATTTGTCGAACGACATACCGCCGGATGATGCAAGAGAAGCTGGAATTCTTGCTCCCAGAACGTAAGAAAGTGCGCAAATATGTAATTTTCCTGACTGGCCCGACCACCATCAGCTAGCTCGTAAGGTAATTGCTCTCTCCACTCGCGGATTCCAGTTTCCAGTTTCTTAACGGTTTCTTCGTATGTTTGTGGAGATTGCCGAACAGCGTATATCGTGGAGTACAATTGTGTTGAGAGTACCGAATATCGTACTGTTTGGATTCCGACTTGGAATGAGCACTTGTGAAAGGGGGTTGTCTTCGGATCATCGGTTGGTAAACTGTCGTCCACCGGCTCAGGGAACTCGACATCGACATCCTCCATTCTGATGCACATTGGGCGGCCTAATTTGCCACTGAGACTAGCGGTTAACGCGTGCAAGGTCCAGAATACTCGTTTTCTTAACTCTATCTCGAGCGTGTTTCGTTTCTGGTTGTCTGCCCACGCTTTAGCGGACCTGTGAAGGCCGATTTCGATTGCAAGGTTGAATGTTGTCGTTGCCATTATCCAGGCAGCGCCCGGCTTTGGAAAATTGCGCAGGTGGACGCATATCAACGACATCGCTTGAATGTCCCGTAATGTATGACTGTGTATTAAATTTTTTGTGAAGCTGAGTGCGTATCTGTAATGCTTATGAGATTCGCCCATTAGGGATTGGTCTTCGTTTCTCATTGAGATTTGATACTTTAGAATAGCTAGCATCATATGAACTTGTACTTTTTCTGCCGGTGTCGGTTCAAAGTCCTTCTGGTGCCAAATCTGCCAAATCTATTGATGCCTTGTTAGCAAGCATTTCATGGATCCATTGTCATTCTCAAGACTTACTAGGTGTGTAGTGGTAGGCTTGTCCAAAAGCATAGTGTAAGGGTTCAAGGATCGGAAATACCAAGTTGAGTACTCGTTCAACTGCTTGTATTCCGGAAATGGAACAGGCTCGATATTGTTATCCATGTTGAGGGCCACACTTAGGAAATGTCCGTAGGACATGACAGAGTTATTGTACTCTCCATCACTTTGCACGAAATCCGTGATGTCAATCTCAGTGCCAAACACTGAGAGAGATGTGCCCCTGATATTACTGAGTAGATCATCCGAGGATGAAACACCAAGATAATTGTCCCCGAAACAAGCATTCTTGTACTGTGGCAGCGGTCGATATGTTCGATTCTCGTAGACAAAAGACGGAGGTGTGGTCCCGAGAGTGTTTGCAAAAGCTGCTAGTGGCACCAGCTTCACGGCTGACTGGGCAGGCTGCTCTGCTGGCCATGTCTGATTTTCATTGCTAGATCCTGCAGGCCATTGAAGGCTTTGCTGCGGTAATGCGGGAGGCGCATATCCATTATATCCAGCCGGAAGCTTGGGCTCAACACCCAGGTCCTTCAATTGCGACTGAAGCTCAGAGATCTGTTGGCGAAGGTAGGCGTTCTCGGTTTCGAGGGCTTCGGTATGGCCACGAGTAGTCGCTCGGCCAGTGATACGGTCTGTTGTTTTACACGGGGTGTTGTTTTGTATACATGGCGAACATCCTCCTGGTCTTCCGTCGCATCGTATCTTGCGAACCTGATTCAGTTAGACCTACGATCCTAGAAGTGCGCGTAAAGGGGGAATTGAGGGTTGGATGCGCAAAACACAGCTTGCTCACGCGCATCAACCACGCAAAGGAGCGATGCGCGTGTAGATTGCGATGCTCTGGGGGCTGCGACACGGGTCTCGGAGCTGTCGTACCTTGCATCTATCACAAGCCTGGCCGGTACGCGTCGAGTTGGCGAGCTTCTTCTTGACGGAGCCGGAAAAGTCGGTGGTGGAGCGATTTGATTGATTCAGAGGGCTGGGGGAGACGCCGTGCTCGATTTTGGTAATCTTGGTGATATGCTGGCCGTCATCCTCAGAGGGCCGCTTGGGAGGCATCATCGAGGGGGGAGATGGATGGAATAAGCCGCGGAAAGTGCCTGAGCGTGTGGATCTTGTGCTGCGTGCGCCTGTCAGAAGCCAAGGACCCCGTCAGGTTTACGGGCAGGGCAGGTGTCGCGATCAAGTGAATGCGCGCGCCAGCATGCGGGATCAGAACGGAGTAGCATATGGGAGATAACTCGAGAGCCCACGCGTTGGATTGATTCCTTGGAGCTGGAAGGTTGGCGGAGGACCCTTAGCATCATTCGGGCTCAGAGTCACGAGTATCTCCCTCCTCAGCCTCGAGGCAGGAGGCGCCTTCCTTGCCCGGGCTCTCCCTTCCGCAGCACTATTCACTACTGACACGCCGGCCACTCCTTGGGACCTCACTGCTATCATCGCCTCCCTTCAATCAGAAACCGTTCTGCTCCCAGGTTTGGTCCTTGTCGGGTCGGGCTGTATTGCCAAGCCTTTTGCTTTCGCGAACGACCAGGATTTCATGCGAGCCCTGGCTTGCCAAGAGGAGGCTCAACGCACAGCATTGGAGTCAGATCGACAAAAGAAGTAGCCCGCGCCAGCAGTGTGGTTCGTCTCCAGCATTTCTTGAGCAGAGCATCCACTTGCTGTGTGATAGACGCTGAAAGATCGCATTGCACGCCGTTGTCTTTATAGCCCTCGGATAGATACGCAAACAGTATTCAGTAAATCAATTTTAGTAGCATCTTCTAAACAATCGCTCACCTGCTCCAGGGCAGTCGTTGCAGCAGTCAGTCATGGCGTCTATCAAGACCTTCCAGCTACCACATTATCCAAACCATCCTATTTACGTCTCGTTGTTCAAAGGTGTCACCAATGCTAGCTTTCTGCGGCAGCAGCTGCTAGAAGGAAATGCTGCATTCGAGTATGCGTTTTTAGACGCTACGATGGTAAGACTATCTTTTGTATTCATTCTCTTGCTTTACTCTTCTCGAATATTGTATTATCTATTCTTATTGCTTCGAGAATATCCTGATTCGCTGCTTTCTTCTATCTGCAGTCTAGTCTTCATTCGTTCCATTCTTTCTTTCTTTCTTTCCTCTTACGTCCCATTTCAAGCCTGCGCCTCATTCATATCAAGCAATCACACGCAATACCCAAAAATACCACCCTCCACCCTAACAAACACCACCAGATCCTCTCCCCAGCCCACCTCCACGCAGCCACTTTCCGCGCCCTGCATGCGCAACAAACCTCCCGTCTCAAATCCCGCAACGTCCACTCCGAGCTCGTCTTCTGCCTCTCCCCAAACAACAACATCGCCGAATCCTTTCGCCGCTTCGGAATCTCCGACACGACAACCAACCTTCTTGCCATAAAGGTGTCTCTGTCACCCGAGGTGACTGCCGAGAGTGTGAGTCAGCATTTAGGAGAGTATGTGAAAGGGGTTAGTGTGGATTTAGGTGGGAAAGGACAGGATGAAAATGAGGCTTTGAGAAGGGCATTAGAAGGGGTTAGTGATGTTACGGCGATAAGGAAGGTTTATAAGTTGAATGCCGGGAAGCTGGGGAACGGGAAGAAAGGAGGGCAAGTTGTTAACGGTGTGAATGGAACGAGCAGTGAAGAGACTGAGAGGGTGGAGATGGAAAGCGTGATATTGGGGACGATGGCTTTGAAAGGGTCATAAATCGGATGGCCAATAGCAGCTGAACAGTGAGGCGGAAACCTTCGGTATGGTAGCAACAGCTTTTCACAGCTCTCATGGTACAAACGAAATTTCAATGATGCAAATGATCTGACTCTCCACATCTATTCGAGTATACTACAATACCTCCTGCGCAGCTCCCAATGCAGGTTCTCTGAGCACTTCTTACTACCCGCAAATTTACAGATACATCCTGTCCGATGCAAACAGTCTGCTTAGTTCCAGATATACTCTGGCTTAATAAAGTCGGACATGTTCTTTGGTCGCTCTGGCGCAGCATCTATATGATTATCAGTCAATGCATGCAATATATAATCATGTAAATCACGTACGGTGGTCGTGGCCGTGGCCATGGTCGTGAGCGTGGGGGTCCTCTTGTGGGCCGACGTATTCCATCTCGTAGACCTGGCCACACTCGGGGCATCGCTCAAGAGGAAGGTCACGAGTCATCTGAATAAACAATTAGACTTGATGATTATTCGACGGATAAACCGAAACGAAGCCATGACGTACCGTGACCCAGATAACTTCGTGGGAGTCGGCGGGGTATCCAGTGCATCCAGCATGTTGCTCGTCACCGAAGGACTTGACTTTAATGGGGTCCTCGAGGGTTCCTTTTCATGATAGTCGAAATCAGCAAATAGTTCCAAAACTCACGCCATGCCAAGTTGAGATATATTCTGCCCGGTTTTCCACCACTAGAAAAGTAATTCTGCCTCACCTCGCCTTGAAGCATCCAATGGCTTCATATCAAAGATATCAACGCCTGCCATTTTCCCAAGGATTTCCAAACGCTCCAAACCAGTCGCTTGTTCGAGGTCGGTGGGAACGGTTCCGGGAGCAGCACCGGGAGGAAGCAAGTCTGACTCAGTCCGGATCTCTGTATTGACATCAATTCGTTAGCTACGTGCTCAATTGCAGCCTATTTTCTTCTTTTCGATTTTTGCGTCGCTTCTGGGGCGGTCGGAACGCACCATCGAGCTTCTTTCCAATGCTTGCTGGGGCCTTGGGCTCTTCCTGGCGGCGGATGAGCGAGGTAGCGAAGGTGCGGCGAACGGGGGCCCGGGTGGCAATGCGCCTGGCGGCCGTTATGGCAGAGCGTTGGAGGAACATGGTGAGGTGAATTGAGTGGAGATTGGGTGGTGGATGCAGAGCTTGGGGTGGAGGGTGGAGGTTGTTTCTCGGGAAGGAGGAGCTTCACTGGTGGTATGACCGCCGGGTTGTGCCGTGCTTGGCGGGTTTTTCTGAGTAAGCCGACTTTTGTTGTAACCTCATTCGCTGTGTTGATTTTGCACGACTTCTTCGAAATGTTCTGTAAGAGATTCACAACTGATAATAATCACTATTATTTGAAATATAATTAGCGTAGATTATTATACTACTACGTCCAGCTACATATATAATCAAAATTAGCTCCTATAATGCATTGACTTTGTCCAAAACACGAGCTACGCGCTTTCTTGATAAGAAAATGAGTCGAAATAAATCTGTCAGGTAACCATGGGTTTCTTGTCCTCACAAATCCAACGGAAATTTGTTACACGGGAGTACACATTTATGTTCCGATAGTCCCATAAGCGTATTTATAATACCAGCAAAGCTTTTGTATGAATAATCCACGCTATCGCAATGTTTGGATAGAGTGTGGTCTATCTATGCATGGAATTGCGCATCTTTGGTCGCATCCTCAAGTGTAAAGCACCAACGATGCATATCGAATAGGTTGGTTAAGATGAAACTGCTATCCATACTTGCTGGGAGTCCGTATCGCCGTTGTGTAGATGATTCCGGTTGCTTAAGCTCAATGTGTTCAAGTTACAATCTCTAAGATAGCATATCCGAAGATCGTGATTGGATATCAAAACTCCTTGAATGATTTTGTCCAATGGCATCATAGAAGCTGCTTCAGCGAAAGAGAAAAGTTTGGCAACACAAATCTTAAATTGCGGCCAACCCATATGGAATACGTTGGTAATTGTATGTTATATAAAGAGATGGATGGCCTGCCGACAAACATAAGGATTCTAATTAAGCCTGGATTGCTCCGTATGAAGAAGCTCGTTTTAATTAATGAATGACACCCTCTATTCCATGACAAAGAGGGAAAATACATGGTGGTGTAGAATGCATGATGTTACTAGAAGATACAAAAGATGGTGAAGTTTTAGTGGACTAAGGTCCATGAATGGGTTGGTGACGTCTACAGCCGGTGATTTCTTGGCGGTTTCTTGGCGGTCGATCCCCAACATTCTAACCCAGGGTCCTTTTTCGGAACGACAACATCTAAGTGAATATATCTTCACCAAGGCAAAATTCGAATAGACAAAGTTGCTCAAGGCTAATCTGATCATCTTCTTCAAGATGTCCTTCAAGCCAGCACTCGTCATTGTAGATGTTCAAGAGGACTTCTGCCCACCAGTGAGTAACATTTTTAATCTTTGAGGCATGCGGCTGACTATTTCTGTTTCACCAGAATGGCTCTCTCGCCGTACAAGGAGGTCGAGATGTTGTACCTGTCATCAATGATCTTCTCTCTCTACCTTTCGCACTACGTATCGCGACCAAAGACTTTCACCCACAAGACCACATTTCATTCGCATCTAATCACGCACCCCCAAACAATAAACCATTCGAAACTATAATCACAATCCAGAATCCTCTCAACCCCGAAGAGTCTGAAGAAACAAGGCTGTGGCCAGATCACTGTGTACAAGGCACAAAGGGCTCAGAGCTCCTTCCGGAACTTGATGTTAGTAAAGTGCAACACATTGTGGAAAAGGGACAAGATAAGAGGGTAGAGATGTATTCGGCTTTCCATGATCCGTTCAGGAATCCAACCGTCTATCGTAGCAGGCTTGCAGAGATGCTTCGCGAGGCGAGCATCACCGACGTATATGTCGTCGGATTGGCCGCAGACTACTGCGTGAAATACACAGCGCTTGATTCCGCAGCAGAAGGCTTCAATACGTTGGTGATTGCTGAAGCGACCAAACCAGTTGATCCATCGGAGTTGGATAGCGTCCGTCAAGAATATGACAAGGTTGGCGTTTCTCTTGTCAGCATTCACGACGATGTAGTGAAAAGGGTGGGCATTCCCTCGTGAGCTACATAGGGAAAGCCTGACTACATGGCTTTTGGGCTGAAAGCTGTTTCAAGGCCAAGAACACGACCTTGTCTTTCATCCGGATCACCTGGAACCTTGGCAGTTGATGGCGCTTCCGGATCTTCCGTTTCCTAATTCCATGGTTCGTATGGCGTACTAATGTCTAATTCATGGGTCGCTGTTTGATGCTCGATACCCCATTCTTCATGCCATTATAGGATTAACCATGCACGCCATGGACCACGGAGCTGCCGTTCACAATTAATTAGTATGCGCGAGGGCTGCAACCCTTTAAGACTTGATTCAACTCTTTAGTTATGTACCCTAGGTACTGAGGGCCTACAAGTCATTCATCCTAACGCCGGAAGCACGTGTATCCGGTGTCTCCGTTCTTCGCCCGTTTCGTTTCTACAGGCGGCCGGGCAGATCATCGTCGAATCCCCGTTCACCGCAAAGACACGAGCATGACCAGACCACAAGGGTCTAGATAGACATGGATGTGTACCTATTGCTTGGATATGGATGTGCAGATCAAAGACCTGGATAGTAAAGTATATGTTGATAAATGTCGGCTTTGATGCATCATTTTGTAGTGAAAGAATCGAACAAAGATATTTATTCTAAACATCAACATCAAGGGGTGCAAGTGAATACGGAAGGAATTTAAGTCACCCGCCACACTCAGAGGTCGGGTGGGCAGGTGCCCAGGTGCCCAGGTGCCCCACGTTAGAAAATCGTGGCTTGTGCATGCACAGGCGTACCTAGTAAGGCTCTCGTTTTCTCCCCCCGCCAAAGCCAGATTCTGCCGTCATCGCCCATTTACGTACTCTACCCAAGTCAACCCCAACTTCGCTAGTTCGCTGCCTATGAAGCGTTCCTCTCCTACCATACGAAATACTTGAGACACCCTCGAACGCACCCTCTTTGATCCGTGTCTATATCCTTTGTCCGCGTGCAGTAATTTTCGCCCACCATGGTTCTGGGTCACAGGCGGCATTCTCTTGCCAGTGAGTTCTACCAAAGAAAAGCGCCTTCATCCCCCGGAATAGGAGATTCGCTATCTCTCACTCGAAAACATACTGATACAAGGTCCTCTTTGGTTCAAAAGGTAATAGATCCTCAACCGACGAAACCAGAGGCGATGCAGTCACCCAGGAAGATGAGACAGTTGTGGACGCTGAGCAGGGCAATAGTACGTAGTCGAAGCATCGCTGCCCTTTCCTTTGGAGCCACGGCAACTTGCTAATCTGAATGTCGTTATATCCAGTGCTCATGCATATAATCTCCCAACTCCGACCTGGCGCCGACCTCAGCCGTGTCACATTGCCTACCTTCATACTCGAGCCCCGCTCCATGTTGGAAAGGATTACAAAGTGCGCAAATCAAGATGTGGTATACTCGAGCTAAATACGGAGGCTAATGGCGATATGATAGTTTCATGGCACATCCGGAGACTCTCCTCCCCATGCCGGCTGTAGATGACCCCGTCAAACGATTCGTCTCGGTTGTGAAGTTTTACCTTAGTGGGTGGCATATCAAACCACCGTAGGTCTTTTCTCTAGGTGATTTATTATACATGCTAAATATTTACAGAGGTGTTAAGAAACCACTCAACCCTATCCTAGGCGAAATCTTTACCTGCTACTGGGACTACCCGGATGGCACCAAAGGCTACTACATTTCCGAACAAACTTCTCATCATCCTCCGAAGTCAAGCTACTTTTTCATGGCCCCCGAGCATCACATTAGAATAGACGGGACGTTAAAGCCGCGAAGTAAGTTCCTGGGCAACTCAGCAGCAAGTATGATGGAAGGAATTGCGGTGATGCGCTTCCTGAACCGGGGTGAAAGATTGTATGTTCGAAGGCCACATTAGACAAACGATGAAAACTAATCCCACTCCCTTAGTTTTATCACACAGCCAAATATGTATGCGCGAGGCATACTCTTCGGAAAGATGAAGTATGAGCTGGGTGACCATAGCTTCGTTCGATGCCCGGAGTCTGGGCTTGAAGCCGACATCGAATTTAAGACCAAAGGGTACTTCAGTGGTACATACAATGCTGTTGGTGGCTTCATCAGAGACATGAATTCAGGGAAAAACCTATTCGAGCTTTCGGGTTTATGGAATGAGGAGATGTACATCAAAGATCTTACGGTAAGAGCACATCCCATTCTTTTGGCTTGAGATTAAAACCGGACGTTTTTTATGGTCAGAATTTCCTTGGATTACTTGATAGACTAACCATTATTCTAGACCGGTAAGAAGGAGCTTCTTTTTGATGCTACTCACGCCAAAGCAACACCACCAAAATCACGCCCATTGGAAGAACAAGAGGAGCGAGAGTCGCAAAGGCTATGGAAGAACGTTACCCAAGCCATTAAAAAGAAAGACCAGGAAGTTGCAACCGATGAAAAATCACGGATAGAAGATCAACAACGTGCAGAAGCTGCAAAACGAGCAGATGATGGCATTGATTGGCACCCACGACTCTTCCGCAGAGTCCGTGGTGGCCCTAATGGAACCGAGATGGGGGAAGAGGATCTCGACTGGATCATCAACGCTAAGGTGTAAGTGGACGCTAATTTCCATGGCTAACGACTTCTATACTAATGAGAGGGTCGTTCAGAGATGGGAAGACACCAACAGAGCAGACGAAACAGATTCTACAAATTGCTGCAATTCTCCCTGGTCAAGATCCGCATCGACGCTTTTCCATACCTTCCCACAAAAGCAGTGAAATGCCCAGAAAAGAGCCCACGCAACTAGAAACCGAACCGCAACCACCACCAGAGACAGGGGATCTGATCGACTTCGGTGCACCGGAACCTACACCGGATGCGTCAAATAGTTCACGAAAAGGTGCAGCCGCCAATGACCCCAACACAGTGCCGAAAGGCCTGCAAATACCGCTGCAGCCCACCACTCGGCATGACTCGATTCGTAACGATGCATCCATCAGGAGGAAAGACTCTGAGACTCATGAAGTAGATGAGTTCCACGATGCCATGTCGTGAGTAGAGGGGAAAATGCTTTAAATTCACTTAGCTGTTCCCAAAAAGCACTCACACCACTTATAGTCGCAGTGATCATACACCTGGATGCCGTCTTAATTGCACGTTGCTATAGATCCTCATAATTTTGACAAGTTTGTTTTGATTGATACCTTACTTGGCATGGCTGGTTGGAATCAGTCTGAATTGGAAGCGTCTTGAACACTTTACCCGAAGAGCCGTTAGAAATGGAAAACCCTTTACTCACGTCCACCATTGTCGCTCATTCAAGGGATTTGTTCTCCATCGGAGTCTTTCTTACCCCACACAGCTTACTTATGAAGATCTTAACTCAACAGTAGTAGTCCAAGCCAATACCCCCAGGTCCTTAGTTCCATTCACTGGTGTGGTTCTTAGGCCTAGAATCATGTCTAAGATGGACAGGCTATTGCATTAATCATTATATTCGTGGGTACCCATGAGCCCAAATAACAAACGCCACGAGCATATTCTATAAGCGACTTCGGGAAAAGTGCAATGGGTCGTATCTTGCCCTTTACTAATTCTGGACTTTCGCAGCGAAACTTCGACAGAGAGATGATTATTTTCAAAGCTATACAACTTAAGTAAACAAGTGAGTGTGTATTTCATATCTGGTCATTCAAGTACGTAAAACACATCGACTATATCCCCTTGATTTCACTCGATGTTAGGCAAGTACCTTTGTCAGAGATTATCATACCGTGTGATGTCCGTGCCACACTCTGTAACTGACAAGATGTAGATCACATACCTTAACAGCAATAAACGTTGCGGTTTTACGTAAATAGCACGTGGGGAACGTGGCTGATAGAGTTTCTAACAAAAAAGTATGATCTGAAAGCCGCGTCACTCTCAAGCCTTCTTCGCATGAATTGTAACAGAGAAGCTTTCTCAGGGATGAGAGGGAATTTCGTACAAAGGAATTCTTCGGCATGTGAATAAGTATTGCTTTGTCTAGAATTGAATCGCTTCAAAAGCTAATTCAAGATGACAGGAATAACGTTGGAATTTGCTGAAGGCCAACTATGGAGTATGCATGTTGATGCAGGCGTGAACTCCGTCGGTAAATAGACAATCAGCTAGTCTCGACAATCTCCCGCAGAATACGAGGTACAGAGTGGTGAGAGTGCGCACAACCGACATTTGATTGGTCGAGAAATCTGACGTTTAGAGAAAATGTACACAAGATCGTTTAGGACTAGTTATCCCTTTCTGTTTCATCTACGCTGACCCCGGGGGCTAGGTCTCGAAAAATGTTGCCAAGAGCTGTCGACTCAAACGTCGGGCAGTACGTGTGTTGCGTTCTGCCCTACCACTTGCCAAGTGTAGGAATGAGATCTCCAATTTGACAACGGAGCTAGGCGCTAGCTGAGGCGGGATACAGGTTTGATATAGGCTTACTTCCTGTCAAGACCTGGACACATGGCGCGCGCTTCTCTGGGGTCTAGACATCTTACTGGCCGAAGAGCATCGTTACAGGCTTCATGAAAACTCCGTTCGGTTACAGCCAAGGCGGACGTCCATCACTTTCGCTAGCTCATTGCTATGGCACCATATCGCCATGTGCTTCGGCCATGCCCGATTCCAGGCACCTTCTTCTTGAACTTCAAATGGTGGGCCTCCTATCTACCCAGAGCTCAGGGAGGTCTTTCGTCCTTCAACAGCTTACTCACTCTTTAATTTCTATTCACTTCTCCGCAGCTATAGCGGCCAGCCTTGACGGTCTTTAGTAATTACAGGCCCTGGAGGTCCCTTTCTGATTCATTTCGATCACTCTTTCCTGAAGCTGGTATTCTGACGGAGGAATTTTATACAACATGTCTGAAAGATCGTGTCCTGTATCTGGTTCGATGGGTGGAGTATGCCCAATGGGTTCAAAGACCAACCAAAGGATGGGCCCAAGAGGTTGTTCGTTTTCCGGCTTCACACAACCGGGAGATCTACATACAGCATTTGATGTACGTTCTTGATCCTTCGCGCCTTTTTGATCCTACAACATTGCTTGATCGCAAGATATTCAATACTAACGCATGGTAGATTCCACACAACGTAAATGCTGAACAATATCTCCGCCAAAGGTATATACTCACTGATCTTCTCTATGAAATGTTAACTGAATGTTTTTCAGGGAACGAAAAGCCATCAACGAAATCCTATATACGAATATCCCATCAATGGATGCTATCAAAGAGATGGAAGCCAGCAAGGGGATGAGAAGCGTCGACAAACTCAATGTAGACGATCACGATTTACTGGCTGTGGCTTTGGGTGCTCCAGCCCGTCAAGTTTTACTTCGAGCAGAAGAGATTGGACCAAGAACCGGATGGCGAGATGGCTACCTTAGCACCGAATATGGCTTCTGTCCCCCGGACACCACCGAAAGCCCAGGCGCCCTCCGCAACTCTCCCGGCCGCATATGGTCTGACCTATGTGAAAGAATGCCAGGCTGCGTCGCTCGAGGACGAGTACGAGAGTCCGTTGCTGCTCTTCCCATCATCGAAGGAACACCAGATATCATCCCCGATAAAGCGTTATGGGCTGCTGTTGTCGCCTTAGGGATGCTTTGTTCTATCTATCGATACGAAGACAAAAACGATGGGAATGAGGGTATCAATGTGGCCCCACGGCATCTGAAGCTCGATGGCGTACCAATGAGTGATGATCTTGGCGATGAGGTCAAGGGAATCCCGAAAAGCATTGGACTCCCGTACTATCAGATATCAAGACGAATGGGTCGAGCCATTCCTCATCTTACTTTCTTTGATCAAGCTTCATATAATGTTAATGTTCGCGACCCAATGTCCACCTACCCTTACGTTGGCCGTTTCGAAAACCTGGACTTAAGGTGGCCTATGTTTGGCGATGTGGGGGAGATAGCTTTTCTAAAAGGATGCGCTGTGACAGCAGGTATGTCTACCCGTTCTTGATCATTAGTCTGGTTACGCCTTTTGGCCATAAAGGAGGTATATCCGTTTCCAAGGCATCGAGCAGAACCCAATGCTCCCCGTCTTGAAAATGCATATTTCTTTTATGGTTAAAAGTGCAATCAGAATAGCGACCTAGCATTGCCCACGCATATCATCGACCATTAGCTTACCCTATTTAGCCTCATTTCAACACGGTGTTGACGCCATTGCGTCCTGTCAAGAACATGTCATGACACGGAATATTGAAGGCCTACTTCGAGAAATGATCCGACTCAAGGAGATCCTAGAGCTGATGCCAAACGCTTTTCACTCAATTAATCCAAGCGAGGGCTCTGGGGAGAATTACTGCTCGCCAACCGAGTGGACTCGATGGGGAAAGTTCTCTGCTCCTCTCTCCAAGAGATGCCCAGGGACATCAGGCCTGCAATTTCCGCCTTACCTACTTATGGATGCTTTCTTAGGCCGTACCAAGTACGAATCTTTCCTCGGTGCCGAGGGTGTCCACTTGAGAGCCTGGCTTCCGTCCAATCTAAGAGCGTTCATCGCTGCAGTTGAATATCATTACCGCGTCCCTGAATTCGTTAAGGCATCCGGAGACCCAAGACTACTCGGTGTTCTAGACGGCATTGTGGAAGCTTATACTGGAGAACGCGGGTTCATGGGCACGCATCGCTATAAAGTATTCGGGCTGCTTGAATGCGCATCGAAAACGGGACGCACCGAGACTAATGGTAATTCTGGTTCAGCTGATACGCTTGGTCGTCCTTGGGAAGAAGTTCATAATGCTTTTTCAGAAGCAATGAAGGAACGTCTGGAGCCATACCGTGGTGCCCTCCAGGTTCAGCCCCATGAAATGCGTGGTACATTCGAAGAATGTCGTTATAGATCAAAGATCTTGAGCCGTTCATTCGTTGATTCGGATCCTGAAAGATCCATTGCAATGGTCACTCTGGATATCCAGGACACCGGCATCACTTTTCAGCCTGGAGATCGGCTAGCAATCATGCCCTTGAACAGCTGGATGGAGTCTGCAAAGGTAGCGGCAGCTTTAGGTCTCGATACAATGCTTGAGGAGCATGTGACACTGGACAAACTTTGGACAAGGTTCGCAGATCATCTTGGTTCTGTGTCACAAAAGTCCCGGCCAAAATTGACTGTACTCGACATTCTCAGAAGAGGACACCTTGCTCCACTTACCAAGGATTTGGTAATGAAGCTCCATACGATGCTAAGAGCATCAAGCAGCGCCGTCCTTCAAGTGCTTGCAACAGAAGAATGGCCAGTTCGTGCATCACTTGGTGACCTTCTGCAAGCTGCGGTTATGGACACACCTTCACGTATTTGGGACCAAGCTTTTGATCTTTCTGGTAACCTGGAATGGCTCTCCGATTTAGTCCCCGTGGAAGTGCCCCGGACATACAGCATCTCCACCTATTCCGATGATTTGCTTCCTAGTACAGTTGACTTGACTATTTCAAGATCCAATTACGAACTATGTTCCACTTTCGCTAAAGGGTCAAAAGTCGTACGTCATGGTGTTAGCAGCGGTTTCCTAAATCCACTTGTCTCAGAAGATATGGACGCTTTCACCGAAGACGAAGAGCTACTCATCGGTGTATCTCGCCCTTTTGCCTTCCAGTTGCCTGTAGACAATGCCTCACCCTGCGCAATGTTTGCCGGAGGGAGTGGCATTGCCCCTTTCAGAAGTTTCTGGCAGAGGCGAGCAGGGAATTCCGTCGGAAAAAACATCCTTTATCTCGGCGTCCAATCCAGGGAGAAATTTTGTTACGAATCCGAATTGCGTCAATACATCAATGCAGGGTTCATGGAAGTCCACACAGCATTCTCACGTGACTCTCGTGGCCTGGTGTATGACCCACACCTTCGAGACCTAGTTGAGAAGGATATGCCACCTCGATATATCGATGCTCTCATAGTCGAGCAGGGTCAAACTATTTGTGACCTCGTCATGTCGAAGAAGCAAGGTGGCCTAGGAGGTTATCTCTACGTGTGCGGTAGTGTCAGCGTGTTTGATTCCGTCATGTCTGGCATACGGAAAGCAATATATAACCATCGAACATCCACCATGGAATCTGCTGATGTCATCCTCAACACAGCTTTCGCAGAACGACGCTTCATGTTGGATGTTTTCATGACTCCAAAACCGCTGCCTTGCAATGCTCCAACAATTCCTCTTTCTCAATTAGCCATGCACACCGGCCACCGACCTGATACCCCGATATGGATTGCTGTGCACGGTAACGTTTATGATGTCACAGACTTCTGTCCGATGCATCCTGGAGGGACAAACATCATTCGATCAAATGCTGGTGTTGATTGTTCGAAATCCTTCGACCTCCTCGCCCACACCAACAACCCCGAGGTGTCTAGTTTGCTCAATAAGTATTTCATTGGCCAGCTTACACCCAAACCAACAAGCTTTCACCATTCAGAGGAAATCAACATGCTTTATGACCTCTGGGCGGAGTATCTAAAGGTTGTGGTTGAGACCCTTGTAGCGCAACACTTCGAAATGGGAATGATCATGGAGTCGCAGAATGTCTGGTTTCAAGGAAATCTACTAAACATGGGTGGTGTTCGGCGATTTTACCATTACCAAACACGAATGCTCGAGGGAGGATTTTCCGCACTGTTCGGTGCAAAGCTTCAAGAACTATACTTAAAGCTTTCGTTCACCCTTGCGAATGCTTCCTTCTCTAACGGACCTATCCGGCTTCCAGATGTGCTCGGTGTCATTGGCCGTGCAAAGTCTTCAACTGACGCTGCAATAGCAACGAATGAGATTAGCCAGATCGGACAATTCACCTCTAATAGTGAAGCTGCTCGATTTCATGAAAAAGGCATCATCAACTATGCTAGCAAATCTGTTGAGACAGATATGGCATTTTTGGAGGACATTCGCGTAGAAGTATGCCGCGGGATGGATGCCTTTGACAATATCATGGACATTCCAGCACAGTCAGAAACGCAGCGCGTGACTGCTCTCTCGATGTTCTTAATGCAAGTCCTCGAGCGTATGGCTAGTCGATTAGAGGGGTTTTATGGAAAGCTTGCCCAATACTCGGTTTATCACCCGGAGATGGAAAGCAACCCTGCTAGATCTAGATGGCATCTCGTGCGTCGGAAGATTCGTGATGGATCATTCTTCATTCTCACGCAAAATACGTCAATGAATGAAGCTCCCGGATACTGGCCTCAACGCATCGAAGGTGGGGTAGAGTTCGACCGAGTTGTGAGCGACATTCAGCAAACCCTCAACGACACACCAACCCCTGGCCGCCGAATGCAAAGCTTAGCTGAGCAGCATACCGCTCGAGCAGAGCACTCTGCGCATGCACCCTCGACCTTCGAAACTCACGAGAGTGGGAAAGCGATCAATGCAATGTCCGCATTCATGAACGACAACAGGCGTGCAATCCATCGGCTTAGCAGAATGCCAACCACAAACATTAGCTTGGAACATTTGATGAACACTTACGGTCTCAGCACACAAGTAACGCAGCACAACGGCCTTCCAACACCACCATCCAGTCGTTCATCGAGTCGATCACCAGACAAAACATCACGTATCCCCGACTCTCTTAAACACCAGATGCCTCAAGGTTTGCACATGCGGTACACTTCATCAAAGACAGACCATCCATCTTTGTTACGTCAGCGGAGCAATACCACCAATTCAGATTTTATGTCAGCCAACCATCCACACAATCAGATGCTACCGGCGACAACATATTCCCCTGTATCACCATCTGCAGCCCTCTCAGCCATGATGAGCAAGCTGAACACAAGGCCTAAGCTATCATCTCCCTCACCACCCCACAGCGTAGATGGTGATCGCGGGCGTTCAATGCAGATTGCGCATCGACCTAGAATGTATAATTCGAGTGTAGATGGGAGTCATAGTAGGACAAGGTCGTCGACGTCGAGTCTGAGGGCTTTTAGATTGCAGGCTAGTGTTGATATGTTGAATAGAAGGGAGAACCTGAGTATGACAGGTTAGGGGTTTTATAAGGTGTAGTGTTTAACATAGACATTCGTTTTGTAGACAAGATACGCTTGCTGGGCAAGGGTGGACTCTCTTTCAATAAGGCGCCTTTTTATTTTCACTTTTCTTATATCCCACACTGACATAGTGATGATGGACATAAATAGTAGTAAATGTTTGCAAATATAATTTGAATATCAATTATAGGTTGTTTGTAGTCGGTTGAAGTTGTAATAGAGGTGTAATAATGTGGCTGTGCATCTAAGTAATCGTAAGCTAGCTGCGCCACACGTCGCTTACCAAGAGCAGCTAGGCTTCCAAGTGGGTCTTGATCTCACACCCGTCCTGCCCGTAGACCTCCCATTCTTCAGCCCTCATTCAGCTTCCATCTCATCCTATCCATTGAACCTCCCGTTCTGAATTTCGATTCGCTCCTAGCAAAGAAGTCATGTCCTTCGCAGCCCTGCCTACTTGATTCTGCACACCACAGAAACGCCTTGCGCCGCGTGCTTTAGCCAACCAAACGAGTTTGATTTGTACGCGTCACCGGCGGCCTAGAGTCATAGGGAGTTTTCTTAAAAGACTATGGAATTGAACTTCCTTTGGCAGATTTTCGGTATCTAAATTCATACCTTTTCTTTGGCCATATTCTTGGGATCTGGTTCAGATGGTATACCGCGGGAAGCCTTCGACAGGCTGCCAGAAATGTCGTCAAAGGAAGATCAAAGTATGTGCACATTTCATATTATTGTCTATAACCCATGCTGCTCTAAGACTATCGATGTGTCTGTTCTTGCGCGGTATTATCATCTCTTTATCAGTTGAATTCTGCAAATCTTTCGAGTAAATATTTTCAGACGGGAGCAGCCCTAACTAACAACGAACAGTGCGACGAGAGACCAGGAACATGTCAAAATTGCGCTGATAAGGGCTACACATGTCCAGGTTATCGAAACCAATTGGACTTATGGTTTCGAGATGAATCTGCCGAGGTGATTGTGAAGGTAGCCCAAGCCAAACTAAAAGCTCTTGAGCGTAGAGAAGAACGTCGTTCCAGGCCGCTATCTAAATCCAGATCGCCTTCAACTATCCCAGATACCCCAAAGGCGATAATAAATCACCCCTTTACACCAACGCTAGACGAGAGGGGTATTAGCTTCTTCCTATTTCACTACTCCTGCGGGATTGATGGCCCAACCGGACCAGGTTACGATGCGAATTCCCACCTCTCGGCGTATGGATTTGATCCTAACATTGTGACTGTAATGTCCGCTCTTGGGCTCGCGGGGCTATCAAATATGCTTAGAGACCCAGGACTTCTAAATCATGCTAGATATCGCTATGTTAAAGCCATACAAAACACGAACGCTGCGCTTGGTACTTCTGCCGGGGTGAAGAATGACAACATTCTGTTATCGACCCAGCTTCTGGCAGTCTTTGAATCCACGACTGGAGCAAGTAGTAAAGCATCCTTTCTACCTTGGAGTAGACACATCGAAGGTTCAGCGGCACTTCTCAAGATGCGTGGCCCTCAACAATTCGCAAGCACCTCTGGCATACGCATGTATGTGCAAGTCACCACCAACTTAATGATATTTTGCATCGTAAACAACATGCCTGTGCCGGATCATATTCGACGATTAAATCGCGAGGCGGAAAACTATATCGACGTGGACGATCCAAATTGGCGCGCCTTTTTGCTTCTTGAGAAATACACAGGACTCAGAGCCGACATTGCTCAAGGTATTCTCGAAGATCCTTATGCTATCGTCAAAGCTGCCCTAGAGCTCGATAATCTGACAAAACATGTCTTTCCACCTTCAACGCCGGAATGGCACTACCAGACCGTTAGCGTCAGCGATGATTTTGAAGGTGTATTCGGAGGCATATTCCACATTTATCCTAGCTACCTTTGTGCTTTGCTATGGAATTCACTGCGGAATATAAGAATTTACGTAAACGACATCATTCGAAACGTTTCAATGCTCGAGTTACGGATGTCTCCCCTCACACCTGCTACGCAACGGTATAAGACATACTTCGATGAAGCGACAAGAGTGCTCGTCGAATCGCAGTTCGAAATCATAGCCAGTGTACCTCAGCATTTGCATTACACCCCCTCCACGCTCAAAAATTTCCAGGATTCGTCACCGCACTTTAAGAGCTCGAAAGTTGGACAGAAATCACTCAATTCCACACCACAATTTCTTTGGTCAAATTTCCAAGACGTCAAAATCTTCGAAAATTTTAAAACTCAAGCCTCATCAGTTCGGGTACCCTTAATTCGTCATGCTGGCGGCCACCCGATTTGTTGGTCACTGTTCATGGTTGGTGCAAATACCGTTGCTACACCTTCAACGCAGGCATATGCACTGCGGACGCTAAGAGAAATCGCTGATCGTATGGGGATCAATCAAGCAAGGCAGCTGGCAGCTGCTCTCCAACGTAAGATAGAAGCGGATCGTGATGAAACGAGGAAATACCAGTTGGTGCCAGAATACCTGGTATAGCTTTTACGAGGGTCTATCTACCAGCCGAGTCTCTACGGAACACTTTCATCAACTATAAGCCCGTTCACCTATACCACGGAATAAAAATTAAGGGAAAAGGCCGATTCACACACACCGGGTATTCGAAACAACATCATGCTGGAACAGTATTCAATCTACATGCAATGCGCCCGTTCGATCATGGACGCAGCATTGTTTGGTCTTTTTATCACTTTCCGGCAGAACCCATTTTCTAGAAACAAAACATAGTTCTATTATGGGACCCATTTTAGGCAACAACATATCAGAATTCCAGTCTGTAGTCGAGACGATGGCAAAATTCTGAGTGAGAAATAAGGTCCGACTTCTTATTGGATATCATGCTCAGCCCTGTCAGCACAGCCACCAAACTCCGCCATCCCTGGACATTACTAACCACTGGATAAGAACTCCTATAGAAGGATTTTGGGGGCCGAGAGAACATAAACCCCTAAAAGCTTATTGGTAGAGCTGCACGAGGATGCAAATATAGTTTTCATCGGACGATTAGGGGGAGAACAACACAGGAGTGGGCCTCCATCAGCACGTGCTAAGCCCGTCAGGCCAAAAGATGACTTCTTTTAGGGGAGCCGAAATTAAGCATATTCCTCCAATTACATGAAACCGACTGTTTAATTTTTGCACTCTCTAGATAAACCCTTAGCCGTTAGGGGCTGCGCATTGTTCTTGTCTTATCCGAAACCCACCCGGAAGTTTCCTTTATGCGGACCCCAACCGCCATTCCAAAGTCACTGCGGCGAACCAGACATGGGCTATGGCCTGTTTCGAGGAAATCGATTGTGCTTGGATGTCTTTTCACAACCGCATTTTCAGTAAATGGGCTTAGCAGAGGGAAATGAAGGCGGGTGGCCTGAAAGCTGGCATTCGATGATATTTTTGTAATATATAAGAGAATGGAAGATTGTTCTCGTTTCAACGTTGATGAACCAATAGGGCATAGATTTCTGCGTTAATCGTACCAAAGTCTGGGCTGCGCTTTGCGGGTGCTCTAATTTTTTTCTTATAAATATTTCGTTGCATTTCCCTTCCTTTTCCCTCTTTCGAAAAGCATCTTACGGACATTCATTGATTGAGACCTTCTCACTTACCATCACGATGCGCGTTATAAATATTGCGTTCGGGTTGTTGGCAGCGATATCAGGTGCCAAAGCTGCAGACCTAGACGCCGGAAACGCCGACTCCGTCAAAGGAACTGCCTCGACGATAGCGAAATCACTTACCTCATTATGGCCTCCCAACTCTGCCATCCTTCCAGCACCTTACTGGTGGTGGCAATCCGGAGCGACCCTCGACGGCCTAATAAACTACTTCCATATCACCGGCGACGCTGCTTATAACGATTTGGTCGCTAAAACCATCGTTTCTCAAACGACCTCCAACAACGACTTCATGACCAGCTTTGCGGCAGGAAATGACGATCAAGCCTGGTGGGCCCTCGCAGCCATGTCTGCCGCCGAGTACGGAGTCCCAAGTCCAGCTGGAGCTCCAGCATGGCTGGACCTAGCCAAGAACGTCTTCAACGAACAAAAGGGCCGTTGGGATGGATCTCGATGTGGAGGAGGTATGAAATGGCAAATCAAGCCTGGAAGCAACGGGTACAACTACAGGGCTAGCATCGCCAACGGCCTCTTCTTCCAACTCGCTGCTCGTATCGGACGATTCGCAGGGGACGCAGACGCCCTAAGCTGGGCCGAGAAGGCATATGACTGGACCACCAGCGTCGGTCTCATCGACAAGGACTTCAACGTCTTCGACGGCACAGATGACGCTAAAGGTACTGGCTGTGTAGATGTCAACCATGACCTATGGAGCTACAACACGGGCGTCTTCCTCTATGGTTCCGCGGTCCTAGCCGACAAAACCGGCGACAAGAAATGGAAAGATCGAACCAACGGCTTCATCTCCGCAGCCCAGAGGAACTTCGTCAAAAATGGTGCTTTGTTTGAGCAAAAGTGCGAGGGCGCTGGAACTTGCAATACGGATCAGGCGAGCTTCAAGGCGTATTTGGCTCGTTGGTTGGGCGCGACCGTTACTCTGCTTCCTGAGACCTCGGGCGCTGTGCAGAAGATTCTGGGTGGTGCGGCGACGGCAGCCTCGAAGGGGTATGATGGGAAGAATGGTGCTGGACAGCAGCTTTCTGCGTTGGAGACGGTGAGTGCGGTGCTCTATACGGCGTCAAAGGGAGCACCCGGGAAACCAAAGGTTGCGAGGAGGGCTATCAGCTTTGTTGGTTGATTGATGTTTTCAATGGGGGTTCGAAATTTTTGCTTCTATCTTTCTCGGCATGGAGTTTAATAACGGAACAATGATACCACTGTGGCAGAAGGATTTTAGAATAATGGTAATGGAGTTTTGGTACAGTTATGAAAGAATAGATGCTTTTGTAGATGCGAAATGATTTACCTTGATCTTCTACTTGGAACTGAATTTATGCAAACCTTTTAATCAATGAAGTTGGCCTCGGAGGAGCAAGGTTAAAATCCCGGGTTATCCATCATTCTGGGGCCATTTGGTGGAGAAGTCGATCGGGCCGAATTGCTCATCGCTCCCATCCCCAGGATCGACAGTTCGGCACTGCAGAAAGAACTCAGTAATGCTCGTCTCGAGGATATATGTGGATCCCCCACGCTCCCAATAGCGAGGGGCTCCTCCCCGAACCAGACATGCCTGCCTGCTAGGTTCTTGCCGACTCGAAAAGGCTATATTGAGGGGTAGATGACGTCTGGCAAGGGTTGCTGTGTCAATGTAGGCAGTCTGTACTACCGAATAACCACCTTTCACTGGTTTCTCTGGTATAAGTACCGCCGATGGGTCCACTGCACATGGACACCGGTACCTTCATCCAGACTATCACGGTTTGCATCCAGACGATTATCACCATGGTCAATATCGCTGCGGTGGATTTACTTGCTGCGGCGACGAATCCAAGTTATTTTTCCTCCTTGACGGCTGTGAATGGGAGTGCGGCGCCGATATCTCTTCTCTCGTATAACGATGCCTTTACGGATGTCATTGGCACGAATGCGAGTGCGCGGTTGCTTGCGTCGTCGGATTTATACCAGCCGTTTCATGAAATGGGCACATACCACAAGGCCACCAATTCAATGTACATAACATCGAATTGGAATGGATCCTTAAGTAACCCGATCAATGTCACGGTTCTGAGTCTGGATGACTACTCTTTCTACTCCCGACAATACCCCAATATCTACGAGGCAAATGGAGGAACGGGATACTATCCCCCAGGCACATCTCCATCCACGAATTCGACCCCACCACTCCTCCTCTTTTGCGACGAAGGCGATTTCGAGCATTACTCCGGCCTCGTAACCCTGGACCCGGTAACCAACGAAACAAACGTCATCCTGAACAACTACCTTGGACGCAACTTTTCCTCCGTCAACGACGTGCGCCAACATCCTGAAACTGGTGATTTGTGGTTCACAGATGCTGCGTATGGATTCTTTCAGTATTTCCGCGATACTCCGACGATCCCGCAAATGGTGTATCGGTTTGTACCTTCAACGGGCGAGATCCGCGTCGTTGCAGATGGATTCGATCAAGCCAACGGACTCGAATTTTCGCCAGATCTTAAGACCCTATATGTCACTGACACGGGGGCGCAGCACTTCTCGCAGAACTTGACTAGGCCGGCAACTGTATATGCGTATGATGTCGTGGACGGTGTTTCCTTGACGAACCGACGGACTTTTGCGTACGAGGATAAGGGATTCCCTGATGGTATTCATACAGACCTTGATGGGAATGTTTGGACGGGCGCGGGAGATGGTGTACATGTTTATTCTCCGGATGGAACGCTCCTTGGAAAGATTTTTACCGGAGAGTTGACGAATAATTTTGCGTTTGCGCCGGGACGTGTGCTGCTGTTTAGCAATAACGACCTGTGGGTTGTGGAGAACGTTAAGGCAGTGGGGAGGGAGATTTGTAGGGATTTTGGGGATCCCTATTGTTAGGAATCAGTGTGGCAATTGTAGATATTCTTTACGATGATACATTCATGAGTTGTAATCCTGTGAAGAGGAGCGCCGAAAAGGAACTACTTTTTGTTGTCTTGTGGTGTAAGCCCTGTACTAATTGGTGATGATGCCGCTTGCTTCATACTAATTTTTCTGTTCATGTTATCATCGTACATTCATGATGCATTATGAGCCCACCTGATACCCAAAATCTTAATGGGGAACTTTCTCAAAGGAGCAGTCTTGTCTGCTCTAGTTCCATTTCAACACCGCAAGATAGCTGTGGAATCTGAGTGTAATCACTCTGATCCAAGAGCTGTCGAGTCATCTGCAAAGTCTGCATCTCATTAGCAACCGTCATTCATATCAATCGAGACTTACTCACCTCGACATAAGTCGGGCTATCGTTCTTCTTCATCGTTTCTAGAAATGCCCAAGTCATGGCTCCCACGCTCGCCCTCCCAATACGCGCATCCGCGCTTGTCTGATCATCCCTACACCCACTAAACATAGTAACAACCTTCTGCTCACTACCATACTGGCCGGCGAACTCTCCATCCGTGAGACCTTCCTCCTCCTCCTGCTCGCCCATATGCTTCAAGCCTCTAAAGAAACTTGTCGCACCGGCAAATAACTCCCTCGCCTCGCCGACCTTTTCAAACGAGAAACCGCCCTTGATTAAATCCTGCGCATCATTCACTAACTCGGCACCCTTCTTTAAATTGTCAATGAAGGAGATGTTGCCCTCAGAATCGGAACGATAAACATAAGGCAATTCGACCGCGGAACCGGAATGACAACAATCCATGATAATGAACAAGGTACAGCCCGGTGCCATATTCGTCACCAAATGCTCATGAAGCAGGGTACTACTGATCTGGCCATTCCGTTCAAAATCCACAGGAACAATCGAGTCATCCAATCCCGTAGTTCGATTACCATCTACATCGCGAATCTGTCCTCCATGTCCGGAATAGTGGAGAAAGAGTGTACAATTGGGTTCGCTGACTAACCAGTCCATGGCGGCGAGGAGATTGTGACCCGTGGGGAAGAAGGGGGATTCCGGATCTACATCTGAAGTATCCCAGAGGACGACTCGATCTCGCTGTGAATCGGTGTATCCGCGGTAGCTGAGGAATTCGGAGATGTTCAGGACATCTTGGTGGCACCCGCCGAGTTCGTGCTCGCTACCTGCGTAATTGATGCCGATGAGGAGAGATTTTTTGCGGCGGTATGGCATTTTTGATATTGAACTCTTCCGAATGGATGGGTGGATATTCCAAAGGTTGGCTTTTGGTGATGTTTTGGGGGGTTTCGTTTTGAGGCTGAGTGAGGAGCTGAGTGATGATGTTAAATGTTTGTTGAACGCGTGGCGCTTCGGAGTTTAAATTTGGAAATTTATCACGTGATATGATGGTGTTTGTACCTAAAATCGTCATATACGTGGGATATAGTGTTCATCGACTTGCCACAAAATAAAAATCTTAATTTTGGCCTAGAAAACTTTCCCGTTGGTAACCAAAGATTCTGATGCTTCAAAAGGAAAATGCTTACTAAGGGATTCGTGTTCATTCATCCTTTGTACAATGCACCCCACCTCACCTTTTTCTAATGTCAACTATCTCTAAGCTTTTAAATCCAAAGTATCTGACGCCTGTAAATTATTTTATTCCAAGTATTATTATCCCAGTCAAGAATATCCAGACGTACATGCTATGGCTCCTATCTTCCGGAGTTTGACTAAAGTGGCTCACACGCATACGTATCACCAAACAATTTACAGCAAGCCGAATTTGTTCATGTAAGCAAAAGATTTGATATATAATTTCTGACATCTTGAGCATATTCATCCTTCTCCCTATCGACTTACCAGTATATATATGACATTAATCTCTACCATTATCATGACGAAACACTATCGCCGTTCTCGGATTAAACCTTTATCTTTATTTTTGCAGATTTGAGTGAAGTCCTGATACTCAGACACATCGGCAACATCGAGAGTTTGGAGGTCAAAGACGAGGAGCGTGAGCGGCAAGAAAAAGTGGACTGATCCAACACTCCAGGCGTGCTAATATACGAATTCATCTTCCTTCGGCACGTATACCAGATGGTATCCCTTTACTACCCCATATTCCATCTTCAAAACATCGAATAATGTGGCAACAAGCATGCCACTCAAAGAAGATGTGGACAGGCGATCACGCATTGTGCAAGTGAATGAAGACCGTCCACTTGGCTATCAACATCTGTATTCACCGATTCATTGACAAATGATGGCTTCTACATTGTATCCGGCCACTATTCAAGGAGAAGGAATTCACTTCATAATGAGTGCTCAAAGGATATATAAACAGTGTTTTCTACTACACATTTCAATTCATCATCACGCTCTCTTTCTCCCAACACCACAATTGCTTGGTGTGCTCCGACTTTCTCACTCGAAACCAATTTTACGCCCGCAGTTTTTCAAAACTGTTACCCAACAAATACCAACATGGCAACCACCCAAGACTGCGTTGACCTTCTCAAGGCAAACCTCAAAGGCGAATTCCCGATTGGAGATCATGTTGCGACAATTCCCATCACTCCCGAGAAGCTTCTTGGATCCATCGAGACAGGCGTTGCTCTCATGGCAGTGTCTACTACTAGCTCTACCACGACGATTGACATGCGTTCACCACGTGTTAGTCGTGAACTCAAGAAGCTTGCTCAACGTGGTCTAGGTCAAGATATGGAGATAGACGGAGTCAAGTTCATGTTCGTGGAACTTGCAGATGCAGAGGCTGGTGTTTCCATGGGTCTTGATGACCTTGACTAAATCTAGGTTAGTGAAGAAGGAAGTGATGTCGAATTTCAGCTATGGTTTGGTCCTTGATCAAGCCAGTTGTTCGTCTAATTACTTCAGATATTTCCAGTATCACTACCGATATAAGGCATTTTCTGGTCTGGGGATTTGATGGACTTCAATAGACTTATACGGAATGTATTGGCGTTGGGCTGTTTGCTCGACAGAGCTGGTTCATTACATGGCTGCCAAATCTTTTGCAAAATACAAATCATTATTCTCGAACCCCACTTCTGTGACTTCTTTTCGTGATCAATTAAAATGTCTTGCGATCAATACATACGCGTGCCGGTCCAGGCACAGAGATGCCTAACCGCCTTCCCGGAACTTCAAACTTTTCAATAAGACCTTTTCCCAAATCTACCCTAGTTATACCTAAAGATAAAATTCAAATTCCGGGTTTAGAAGCTGCACTAGGGTGTACAACCTCGAAGTGACGTTGATTGGCTAAAGGCTATACATGTAAATTAAAGCAACAGCCTTTCCATTTAACCTGCATAATATAAACATATACATTTTCCCTCAATAACCACCTCGCCTCTTACGCGTACCTACGCTTAGAAGGCCTAGATGGAATTGAATACGAGCAGAAAATGCAACTGCAGCATACAACTACAACCCCAGGGTAGTGCTGCCAAGGGATAGATTAAGTATTTATATTCTACTTGAGCTCCGATCCGATTGTGAACCTTATAATTCATGCATCCAGGTTCTCATCGGCAAGATCGCTTACTTCATTCATGATGAAATTACTCTACTTAAACTTTCTGCTCGCTTCCCTACAAGCACACCATATCAACGCTGCCCTTACGAGGAAGGAAGTATGCACTCCACAAGCAGGAAACGATGCTTCGATAGATGATGCCCCGGCCATCAAATCCGCAATTGCAACCTGCGGGAAAGGTGGCACTATTCTCCTCCCTGAAGGTACCACCTACAACATCCGCACACCCATCAACTTCGCCGGATGTGAGAACTGCGATTTCCAATTGGAAGGAACATTGGACCTTGGAACCGACTCAAAAATATGGTTCAACAACAGCGCGATAATAACAATGGCTGGCGTTAAAGGAGCTAAGTTCCGAAGTTTGACGGGGAAGGGCGTCATCGAGGCTCATGCCATAGATTGGTATAACCGGAATAGATGGAATTATGTGGATTGGCCTAGGAACGTCGTAGTTCCAAATCTCCATCGTATTACCGATTCGTCCTCTGATGTCACTGTGGCAAATCTCACGGTCAATAATCCCATGATGGCTTTTTTCATCGTTGACGGGGATAGCACAAATATCCGATATGAGGGATTGAATTTGAATATTGAGCAAGCATATAAGACATCGGACTGGAACCAAGGTGAAAACAAGGGGATCGTAACAGGTACGTACCGGATCCCCAAAACCACTACTCATAGACCAATCTCTGATGTCCAAAACTTTAGGTGTTAGTTCCCACGTCACCATCTCCTCCATCCGTGCCAATTTCACAAGCACTGATCCTGCATCTAAAGTCGGCAACTGCGTTATTATAGACTTTGGCTCAACCAACACAGTCGTCAACAACATCCAATGTAACGCATTCACGGGAGTGATCCTCCGAGACGGTATAACTCCCTCCAACACGCCCACAAAATACGTCAAAGACGTGCACATCAGCAACATAAAAGCAGACACATCCGTAGCAGCAGCTCTCTACAACGACGTCGCATCCGGTGCCATAATCCATAACGTTACGTGGGATGGTGTTGAAGTGATTAACGGTAGAGGAGTTGATTTGAACTTCTGCTTCGAGACCCCGCCAGTCAGTACACCCCGATGTAATATTGTGATTGACAAGGGAAATGAGACGGTTACGGATGTATATATTAAGAACTTTTCGGGGAATGGGAGGGGGATCGGAGAGGCAACTTTGGGGTGTTGGGGGCTGAAGACTAGTCATTGTGAAATTCATTTTGTGAATTGGAATAATGGCACGGGTATTTATAACTCAACGACTATTTCCGGTGGGGCTTGAATCGGAGCGAAATGAAAGAGGGATTTGGATATACCCCCGTATGATGTATAGCTAAAAACCAATTATGTTGTTTCCACAGCTTTGTCTCAGTGACTTAATGATGAGAACCATGATCACCAAACTCTGATGCCGGGATGGCTTCGTGATATTGAAACTGCAATCTCAAGCGGTATTGCATTTTAAAATTTAATTCTGTATATGATGGAACTGATACTTAATCCTCAAAACATGTTAGCCATCGATCTTTCATGTTCGTGCTTCGTACATCTACCATTCAGATCATGGAAAGATGGAGATAGGAAAAAGGAAGGTTGACTTCGGAGCACTCCTATTTTTGCCCGCTCCGAAGTGGGTTTAAGTCTTTGCATATGATATATGTAGACTGGTGAAAGAACTAGAGGGTATAGGAAATAAGAACTTTAATATTTACTACCTAAACTCGCTATGCATGTTCATGGCCCGGGATCAAAGAGGAAAAGGCTTGTAAAGGAAGTAATCATTTACCACATTACACATTGCTATCCATGGTGAAAAATCGAGATAAGGATCAACACAACGTCATATCGTCCTCGCCCATCGTTCACCTGCCCAAACGAATGACACCAGCAGCAACTAGCTTCTGTACCTTCTGGCGGATCTGTGCGTTCTTGAGATGCTCTTGGAGAGCAGCTGGGTCGTCCTTGGCTTGTTGAAGGATGCTCTGCATGACCGGGTCTTGGAGGATTCCAACAATCTATAGAGAACAAATTAGAATGTAAACTAAGAGAGAGAGAGAGAGAGAGAGAGAGAG
>AJFL01000386.1:0-13689 GCA_000467735.1 Rhytidhysteron rufulum CBS 306.38
TCCACCCATGCTGGGCCGGCGAATGGAGTGGTCGCCATGTATATCCCTTTACTCGATTGAGTGGTTGTGAGACAGCTGACTTCCTGAACGAGTCGACCACCACCCCCCGCAGCCAACCCAACCCTCTACCCTAGGGTCCTGGAGCTCAGACCACACCAAAAGCGCAACCTTCATGGTGCTCGGCGCAAGCCTGGATGCCGCCCGTCGAACTTCCACTCAACGCAATCCTCTCCGGTCTCGTTGCCTTCTCACTGGTCCAACGGCCGACATCTCCTCAGGTTGCCCACCAACGGGTGAAACAGCGATTGGCTCGGAGCCCACCAGAGTCACTACAAGATGCCCAGCCATGGACATCCCCACCCTTTCCGTAATTTCCTGGGCTTGGTCATGAGCTTCTTCTGTCTCCGGGAGGGGCCCACAGAGTATCGAAAAAGCTTCGACCATCACCAGGTACGGCGCGGGTTACCTCCGATCCCACACGTTCTGGCCGCTCTCTGTGCGTGGGGTGAGGGGACTTTAGCAATTATTGCCGATATTCATGTTTTGCTTCCATACCACGGCGATAGCACCTCAACAATGGAAGCAGTCCAGCGCGTTGCCGATCTTTGTGTCAAGGTGGCCAAATCTGCAAGTTGAGATAACCGAGCAGACCAGCCAAAAAGTCCAAGGCCAAGCGGAGACCCTAGACCCTCACTGGAGGCTTCTGAGGTTCTAGTGCAAGGCAGAGGATGAATGAATCTGCACCCCGATGTGGCACTTCCACTAGGTTCTTCACTCGTAAGGTATGACAGCATGTGATAGCAATCACAGCACACACGTTCGACCTGTCAGCTCCTTCCACTGAAGGTCCGCAGTGAACTTGCAGTAGTTTGAGCATCCGTTTGACTTGGTGTGGTGGACTGCACTCAGGTCGAATATTGGGGGAAATCCCAAGCGGGAGAAGCATACAGACGATGGAATCCATTGATACTAGCTAATGATGGGATAAACGAGCGAATGCCGACCTCTGCTACGTACCTGACTCTAACCTTCTCGTCCTTCTTCCTTCCTCGCGCCCACCATCTTCCCTTCAATGCAGCAGTCCCTTTTTGATAACCGTCTGATTGGCCGGAACCAGATGCCTGCGTTGACGGAAACTAGAGGCGCGCTGGTGTACCGACATTCCAATCACCGCCGCGTTAGGCTAGCGCCTGCAAGATGTCCCGCTTCTCTTCCACTAACACTAATTGACGTTCACATCACGACGTCTCGCATTGATAGTTGTGTATTTTGCCTTCTGCTTCTTAAAGGCACTTCTCGAATCGATCTGGGGGTACCAAATTGGAGGTTTATGCGCGCCCATGGTGCTTGCAAAATCTATAGCTCGAGGAGCTATACAATTGATCTCTTCCGAGCGAGCCTAGAAGTGGATACCGTATGTCGTTCAGCACGTAAACGCTTTGCCACCCGGGTGGGTGGGTGCTATTCATCGAAACGTTGGAGAGGGTAGCTGACGTCTAACCAGGAGGTGTAGTGCCAGTGCACATCAATGCTGGAGCGGGCTATTTTGTCTTTCGTACATGTCTAAATTTACACTCGCATGTTCCTCAATGTGGCTTCAATCGATTGAAGTGGCGGTAGTGGCGGCTATCATAGAGCGTCACTTCTTCAAACCTGCGCGGTATCAAGTTGGAAGACCCTTCAACTCTAGCATTTGCTTCCGGTTGCTATGTTGCACGAGCAGTCGGGTACTGACGATCACGGTTACCTGCAGTGGCCGAACGCCCCTCTGTGAGCTCAAGAAAGCCACGTGTTCCAGGTGCCTTGTCGAGTCCTATTTCTCTATTTCCACAACACAAGGCGATGGCTAAGCTATGCCGCGCAAGACCAAACAATGCATTTAACACGACGACAACGCAATTCGCGTTATGCAGGCTCGGGTACCCTCAGCTCTCTGTGCTTCAGAAAACGCTCTAGCACGGTGCATCGGGCTGGAGTAAAATGCTTCGGGACGGCCCGCATTTGTTGTAGGACCTTGGAAGGGTCCAAACAGGAGGACACATTTCTGGCCATGGGGACCCTGATGAGAGAAGCTGGGGCACAAGCATGTCATGGCCTGTCACATTGGGGGCATACGCCTACTAGAGGACGGTGGGAGCAGTACTTGGTATTACGCAATCCCTCTATCCAATCGATGCCAGTAGCTGCCGACATTCGCCGCATGAACGGCTGTTCTGCCACCTCTCAGTTCACCAAGGCTGCACGCATGTCTACCGATGTCTCACTCTCGCTTCATTGTCTGCCCCACAGGTGGAGACCGCGAAGTACAAGTGACTCTCGTGCTTCCCCACGCTGAGCCATCTCCTGCGTTATCCTCATCAATATCGTTTTTGTTTTCTCACCGACTTTCTCGAGTCTCCCAGATAGATCATCTTGCAGCAACTGGCACGAAATCCAATGTATACCATCTCGCGTTTCCCCATGCGTCAAGCTTCGACTATGAAGTCCTCTGTTATCGTCGTTACGCGCGGGGGGTTTGTCTGTTCTCGTGGAAGGCCTCAAAGTCTCAGTCCAGAAACTCTAACTCCGCGCTATTTCCGGGTTATGGGGGGGATTTCTCTTGGGCTTTGGGCCTCTATCGCGTTCACGACTCTCCGCGGCGCGATAAGAATGTGCATCGCGACATCTCGGCGCTTCGTCTGCAGAGCAATCGTCGGCATCAACCCATCATCAGTTCTATGCGCACATTCGGAATCGTCCAACTTCCGAAGCATCCCATCATCGATCCACAATTCCTCCAGTATCGGCCAAGCTGGAAGGAACATCCCGATCAGAAGAGTGCTTCGTGCCAGCTCCTGCATCCCAGTTATGCAACAAAAGCACCTAATTGATCTTCGACCTGCATGGTTCTTCTGTGGGCAATGGAGCTCTCGATCTTAAGACAAGCTGGTATTGGCACAAAGGCGAAGAACGTTTACATTCAGCCGTTTTATTCAGCGGCGATCCACAATAACTGGTCTCGCTTCACACCTTCACACTCCAATCACAGGGTTTCGCCTTTGCCCTGATAGGCCGATGGCCGCTTGATGCTCCTCACCAACGGCTTGTAACCTATCAACAAATAATCGATCACATGTCTAGACCCTGTCCGTACCTAGAGGGAGTATGGGGTGATGAAGAGATATGCCCTCGTCTGCAGCCAATAGTCGGAATTGTAAACATCGGGAAAGAGACGTATCTATTCATTTCGAGACAACCACCCACCTTCGCTCGACCCAAAACAACCCTCCTTCAAAGCCCCCTACAAACTCAACAAAGCATTGTCGTCATGTCTTACATAAATCTCTAACATCACATAGATCCGACATCGCTTGCACGACTGAAACATCTCCCACTCAACCCATTCACTCTCATACCGATGCTTGAAACACTTAGCAACCCAAAACATCCACTCTTCGTTCTTTGAAACACTTAACCCTCGAATGATAGAGATTTCCCCAAGCTTACGAGCACTTCGCCTTTTTTTTCTCCACACTTCTCCACACCCACCCACATACCGGGTTAACGATATTCTGTCTTCCTCTCAGCGGGAGACGTTCTCGGAACCTCACCGAGCGTAGATGTAATCTACATACATGCGAACCAGGAACCCGGGATCCAACTGTTTCAGAAAGTCAATATTTCTATCAGAAACATTGGGACGGGATTTCCCATCTTCCTTTCCTACCTTCCTACCTACGTATCTTCAGAGATCATCTCCATCGAGAACGGGGGTAAGCGATATGGTACCCCGTATCTAGTTCCGAGATAGGAGGGAGTCAACGGTCTCAAATGAAACGAATATGATATGATAGGTCAGGTAATAGAATTAGGCGAAGTACCCTTGTGATGTGTGAACGGTGGGGGAGGCGGGAGACGGGAGGCGGGAGGCGGGAGGCTGGTTAGTTGAAACATACATACATATAGTACAGTACAGTGGGCAAATTAAACCCCCACATTCATTGTCCTCCCTCTCCCACCTTCCCCGCTTCTGAACCACCCCCACTGGTTGTAGATGTGTTATTCATGGGGTGGGGATTATGCGCTTGTGATAGAACGGCCTTGAATGCACCTAGGTAGGTGGGTGGGGGGTTTGGACGGGCAGATGGATGGTTTTGAGGAATAGCTCTCGTGCCTCCCTACTATTTTCACACTTCCTTTCTCAATCACCTTTGGGTATTCTTGAATCACTTTGCGTAGAAACATGGAAGGACACATGGATTTCCTCGTAGCTTCAACCCTTTCTTCCTTATCCCCGTACTCAGACCTAAACGACATTCCCCGAACTCAGACGTCATCAAGCATTTCGCACCCGTAAACACACATGCACAAATAAACCAAAGCAAACAAAATCGCATCATCAAATACATCATATTGTCATCTCCATCCACCTCATTGCATTTCGAAAATACGTGACGGAAGCCGATCCCATACAAATCCATCTATCCATCAATACATACCAACTACCCATTCATCAGGAAGAAGAAAGAAAGCAAGAAAAAGTTACCCTGAACCGGTGAAAAAAAAAAGGGCCTTTTCTTTTTCCCCAATGGTCAAAAAATGTCAAAGATCCTGATAGACTCCGTGTTCCATGCACATGACCATGCACATTAACCTTACGCAATACGTACACTGACTACGCCCGTCCTTCACATCCCCACGGCCTGAATTTTTTCCCCTCTCCTCTCTTTCTCCCCTGTCTAACCTTCTAGTGGAAATTGGACTAGCGTAAAGGAGTACGACGTAATTCTCATCCGCACCAACACCAATGCTTTACTTGACTTTTGCTCACTTAGCAACTGCGGCGCTGAGGACTTGCGTCCTGAAGAAACCTCCCTTGGTCCGCTCGATGACTTGCTGGTAGACGGATTGCGGGGGGTGGTTCATGACGACAGTGCCCGCTTGGTAGTCGATTTTGGCGTCGACACGAGTGTCACGGATGAGGTTCACGATCCATTTCTCACCCTCATCTTGGGAGAGGCCGAGGCGGGTTGAGAGGTCCCTTTAAGTAAAATTAGTATCATGTAATGGCAACACCAGTATTCAATTTTGGGCTTGAATCTTGGTGGTGGTAGAATCAACTCACTTGATATCTATCCTCTGGTGGATCTTGCAGTAAGACTCTGAGATAAGATGTCTTGCGGAGTCAACGAAAGCATCCGCAGTTCCGAGAAGGAAGAAGTCGTTCTTGAGGATTTCCTCAGACTCGGTGAGCTTCTTCTGCGCCTCCTCAAAGTCGAAGTCGATGTAGAGTGCCTTGATGAAGTCGGTGACTGGGTCCCGGTACTCGTAACCTTCTTGCCTAACGATCCTGATGAGATCCTTGAGCTGCTTCTGGTACTGGTTGGAATTCCTGTTACGGCTGCGGTTTGTAATGACTGCCGCGGCGAGGTAGCGGAGAATCCAGGGGCAGTTGGTTTGGATCGTGTTGATGTAGGCTGGAGAGAAAAAAAGGTCGGTGAGTGTGTCCTTGGCGGGCTCGTAGTTGAAGAGTGGGAAGAGGGCCCAGTGGATTAGCCAGGTGCGGTGGTGGAGTTGGGAAAGTGGGTTGTTGAAAAGTCGAGTATCGATAAGTTCTTTGACTTTGGTGATTTCTTCCATTGCATTATCCCACGCGACCGAGAGGATATCACTGGCAAGTTTGCCCCAGGTCGCTTCAGCTACCTTGTCGTTGTCGGTGGACTAAATGATTCATAATTAGTAAAAGCTCAATATCAAAAATGTGACCCCGAATCATTCCAATTCCAAGGCGACAAGATCTGTGGACATACCAACACCCTGAATCTGTAGAGAAGCTCTGAAGCATGGGGATAGGAACCACAGCTGTACTGGAACTGTCCGTACTCATATAGCTGGTTGACCATCTCCACAGTGACTCCGTGGTTCTCTTTGAGGTACGCCAAGTTCTGCACCTTATCGCTTCGGAGGTTGTTAACCACACTCTCATCATCCAAGAGCGCCGAAATCTTGCTTGTCTCCTCGGCGAGTTGGTCTCTTCGCTGGAAAACATTGGCCCGCTTCTCTTGATATTCACTTGGGATTTCATCGAGCTGGTTGATCTCCTGGTAAAGCTGACCAACGAAGTCGGTCATGTTTGTAGGCTTCAGGAGCTCGAGAAGGAGCTTGCGCTGCTCGATGGACTGTTCGCTGTCCTCATCGGCGCTGAAGTTGAGGAGCGGGTAGATGAGATGGCGGTCGAGATGGGGAATCAGCTTGGGGAGCAGATTGTACTGCTCTGCGATGTCCGAGACAGCGGGCGCGCCATTTTCAGCCATGATGGGCGACTTGACGGAGCGAGGAGGGCGGTCGTGGGTGGAGAGGGTCGAGTCGTGAGAGGAGGGTGGTGATGGCGGGGTGGTGGAAACAATGAGGTTGTGGGCGAACGCGGAAGTCTCGCTAAATTTTTTGGTCGGCCTGGCTTTCTCTGCTGCTACCATTTATCGTCACCAACCAGACGTCTATTATTTATCCTCCCACCTCCCTTCTCATCCTCGCATCGAGAGTTCATCCACCCTGCTACGGCCCAATTCGCATTTTCATGTAACTCGAATCGCCATCATGTCTCTCGCACAGCCAATTTTCCCGTTCCTACGGCCATTGCGGGCCCCGAGGCCTGCAACTTTCCGCCAGTTCCTCCGCTTCTCCACCGCATCACCACTCCGCGCTGATTGTAGGCAATCATAACAGCCAATTGACCCGATTACTATAGATGCTTACACCTTCTTAGCACCTGCGACGTCAAAAATCCGCACAGAAGCTTCTCCCAACCCCATCGAGACCCCCTCTACGCCCACGCCCACGCCCACCCCTATCCAACCCCAAAACCCGGAGGAGTCCTCTCGCGCTGCAGAACTTGCCGCTGCAGAAGCCGCCACAGATGCAGACAGCGCACAAGCCCCAAGCCCCAAGCCTAAGCTTCCATCCGATCGACCAAGCAAATCCAAAGTAGAAGAGTCTGAACAACAGAAACCTCTGGCATACCATGTTGGGAGATCTCTGACAAACAATCTGGCCATCTACACCGAGTACAGGCAAAACAAGACGATAACACTGGTGAAGAAGGTGACGGGAGATAAGCAGGCTTTAAGCGACGAGCTTAGGAAGCTTTTGGAACTTAAAGACAAGAAGGATATTGTGATCAATCCGCTAACGGGAGCTTTGGCTATCAAGGTTCGTTACTGATCCTATCTACACCAACCAAGGACGATTTCATGGTCGTGTAAATTTATTCTCAGAGAGCATGCTAACTTCGTTTCCGTAGGGCCTACATAAAACTCCCATTGTTCAATACTTGACATCGAGAGGTCTCTGAACAGGATTGAAACGGGATCTACATTGATCCCTCCGAACGAGCCGTAAATGTATCATAATGTGCAATATGTATAATCGTACGAGAGGAAGACCTGCTTGAATGAATTCGCATATAGGGCGTTGGGTGGAATTGTGTCCCATGCTATTAAGCATCGCAAGTTCAAAATATTGGTTGTTGATTCGGTATTCTACCAATCTCCATCCAACAAATTGTGCATCAGTTAAGTCCTAAAGTCCACGGGCTTAGGACCAAGTCACGTGACCAACGTCTACCTCAATATATTCACTGGCATATCGAGTCCGGTGAGCACCAGTACAGAAGTATGGCGCGAAGATTAGGTTTCTGGGCCATTTCTGTGGATGTGTTTCTCGTACATCTCGAGGAGAGTTGAGATCGTAGATGATGCACCTGCTTATTAAGAATTAGGGGGAGGAATCTATTCAGTTCAATAATCTCCTACCTTATCATTATTAACATCGTTCTAGGTTCACTTCACATAACAATACTCTAGATTACAATAGAGGTGAGCATAATGCGATTTCATAATCCTAATTTGAGCTTGATTCAATCATTCACTTCCCAACCCATGACCAAGCCACGGCCTACGCCGTGGAGTTCCTTAGCCGCAAGAAACAAAGAACAAAGAAACTCAATCAATCTTCCAAGACCACTATCAAGCTCCAGATCCCCCCATAAAGAAACCTATAGACTTCCTCTTTCTGTCTCACAACTACTCTTCACTTCCCTTTGTCCACCTTGAAGAAATCCAAAGGGCGCTTCCGCAAACGGTGTTCATTGGAAATACTTAACAGTGACTGCCCAAGTCTTTCGTTATCACCTTCACTTTCTTTTAAACCTGTTTTTCTACAGTGAAGAAGGAACCAAAGAAAACGAACAGTCCACTGCCTCGCAAGATCTTTGCTTACAAACAAACCGCGGCGACCGATTCTTCAACGCTTCTGCTAGAAATATATAAACGCCCTCTCCCCCAAAAAACCCTCTCCAAAACATCAAAACAAACAACAACATCCCGTAGCCAACAACCCCACCGCCAACCATGGCCCCCAAAAAACCCCAAAAAGCTTCCACCAAAAAATCTACCACCGCTGCCAATACTTCAAGCAAAGTCAGCAAACCCGGCAAAGCCAGCAAACCAACTGGCGCCCGCATCCTCGCCGGGCTTGACGCGTGCAATACCATCCCCGGCTCTCCTCGTCTCCGCACCCGCGCTCAACGTGGTATCGACATCGTTGCTCCAGTTCGATACGCAGACACCGCCGGTACCTATATAACGCCGCGCGAAAAGGGTGCTGCTAAAGCGAAGCTGAAGCCCAAGGTCAAGAAACCAACAACAGCTCCAAAACCGCGCAATGGGACCGGTGCGATCATGCCGAGACGTCAACCTCTTACGGCTACGAAGGCTCCGGAGGCGAGCAAGGTGACTACTACGAGCGCAAGAGCTACTAGGGGAAAGCCCGCTGCGAAGACTGCGAAGGTAGATTCTTCTTTGGTGTTTTAGAGAGACAGTGAACTAAGATCCGAATGCAGGGTAAAGCAGCTACTAAGTCTACAGCAAGCAAGCCTGGAAAACTTCGCCAAGCGAAGAAGCCTCAAGGTATCTTGAAGAAGACGACTACTGCTAAGAAAACTGCTGCAGCAAAGGCCAAGGTAAGGCTATTATCCCGTTCCCAAAAAGAAGAGTAAATTCTAAGAATAAAACCCTGGACCACCAAACCCGCACCCAAATCCACCCGCTTCACCCGCTCCAACAAACCAGCCAGAACCCCCACTCCCTCCAACACAAGCTCCAAAGGCCCCAGCACACCCGGCACCAAAGCGCCCAGCACGCCCGGGTCAGGTTCCAAAGCTCCAAGTACCCCAGGCACCAAAACCCTAAGCTCCACTAGATCTAAATCCGCTACCCCCGGCACGCCGAAAACCAAGTCCTCGCCCTCCAAGCCCTCCCCCAAAACCCCATTTCCCAAGAGCAAGAAAGTAGTCACTACGATTCCCGAGTCTCCGGTCGAACCACCGACCCCTTACGCCGATACGCCGGGTACTCAAGTCAACTTCTCCGACGATGATTCTGATATGAGATCTGATGTTAGTGTTGTTGATTTTTGAGTGGGCTGATGAAGGAGGAGAATAAGATACGATGCTATAAGAGAAAAGAAGATAAGATGTTCATGATGTTTGGATTCTGGTATGGACCTATATTCTCTGGTACATTACTACGAGCGGTTTTCCTATTCGATTGATTGATTACCTTGATCAAACTGTAGGATATACGTGTCTGAAGATAATCACTTTCTTTTATTATGAGGTACGGTACTATTCAACACTTGGTTCTTTCTGGTAGTTATACCATAGAGGTATTAGGAATGAGAACAACAGGCGAAGAACTCTTCCAAAGATATATTCGGGTATTAAACAGTGATGGGGTTATCCTAGTCTAGCCTAGCCTTACTTTATTCCAATAATGTTTGTCCAATTGCTTTTGCACTAGGTCTTGTCCTGTGAACGCCGAAAAGTATATAATCATGTCCTCCTCTCTGCTTTTCCACTTGTAATGTGAAGTGTGATATCGATGACTCCTTCATACGTACTTGCTATCTAATACTTACCAGACGCCAGCTTCCCAAACCCATTATTCCAAAACCAGCTATCCACGACCTGTTCCTAGGAACTTAATTTGCCGGACACATAAATCTTTTCAAGTCCAACTTAGGCTCTTCACTCACGGATGTATCGCTTTCCTCCTCACTATCGGGGATCATGAAGTCCTCGCTTCCCTTTGCCCCAAGAACTTTGCCTTTAATCGGTGAATCAGAAACTAGGTCACCCGGCAGATCATTATCTGTATCCTTGATGGGTTGCGCCTCCATAGCTGCCCATGTGGCATCCTCGATGTCACTTACTTGGACCTCTGCTCCTTGAGTCAGGTTGTGCTTCGCGCCTGCAGTTTGAGAGTCGAGGTCGGCCTCTGGGTCATTCTTTTGCTTCTTGCTAGCTGCGTCTTCCTCTTGTGTAGCATTCGCACCTGTAACCATTCCGCGCAGCACGGCGCTAGAGGCTGGTGCAGATGATGTACGAGCAAGAGATTTCATTAACAAAGCCTTCGATCGCACCGTAGTAAGAGGATAGGGCTTAGCCGTTTTTGAACCCGACTCACAAGAATATTTTGCACGGAGTTCCTTAATCTGAGCAGACATATGAGCATCAAACATAGGTTCTTCCTCGCCACTTGGCGCTGGACTGCAGGCTACGGACGTAGCGGGAGTAGATACTTCGTTCGAGCTTTGAGATAGTTGAGTGGAACCGGTGGAAACCGCCGTAGACTGGGTACTACTGCAGGTCTTATTGTCGTCGTCCGCCAAAATAGCTAGCTTCTTCTTCGGTTTCGGGGGAGCATTATCAAAATCAGGCAATTCAGCCATGGCATCTTCAATGGAGTCATCAGACCAGAGCTCGAATGATTTGGAACTATCAGTGCTCTTTCGCGGTGGTCGTCGAATGGAAGGACTAGGCTCTGTTGAAGATTGCCCAAAAAATCGACTTCGTCCAGCCTCTACTTTCGTGCCATTGCATGGGGTCGAGATCGTCGTATCTGCGCAGAGTCGCTGTCGTTTCGAAGGATGTGGAGCAGATGCGCTTCCAGCCCAAGCGTCTGATACAGTGCGCCGTGGTGGGTGCGGTACCGCAAACACACCAGACGAAGAGCGTCTATTCGGTTGCGAATGTGCTGGAGCTGGAGACGCTGACCACGGCCGGCTCTCTTGATTCAGCAATCTTTGTTGGCTAGGTGATGGCGTGAAGCTATTGGGATCTAGCTCGGCTAAAGGTGTACGTTTAGGTTTGAAGAAGCTATCGATACTCTTGGTCTTCTTGAGGTCGGGAGTCTGCATTGCTGCGATCTGTTGCTTCGAGGCCGGTCGAAGGGGTTTCGAAAATGCTCTATGCGTAGGTTGGATAACGATAGCCTCTTTGGTATGCGGATGCAAATCACCTCGCGCTACTCCATTGGCGAGCTCTGCCGGTACATAACTTCCTATATATGGCATAGTAGTTGGATCAACGCCCTCTCCGGCTTCATTGAAATTTACCAATTGATTCGTCAAGGGACAGAAGACCCATTGGTAGAGAAAAGTATTTTCCGCTTGGTAGAATGACTCCAGATAACCTTGTGGGACTTTGTACTGTCCATCGAATTGAATGGAACGAAGAAGACGGTCCACGGTTTTGTGCTTCCTGAGCAGACGATAAGCAGTCTTCAAGCCCATCTTGTTGATACTCGCAAGGTAATCGCATCCGCTCAATATGGCCATTCGTCTAAAATCAGCATCTGTCCAGCCCACCAAACTGACTTCTCTACAAGCCGTGAATTCGCTCCTGTTAATTAGAATGCAATCGCCATACTGATCTAATTTGGTGATTAGACGTTTCGCTCCGAAAACCAGCAGATCCGAGTCTTCGGACAAGATTCCATCAATGATGCCTTTGCGCTCGAGATATGCTAGTTGAGAATCGGCTTCGTACGGGGCGACGACATACTGAATGTTATGGTGCTTCAGTTCTTCGATAAACATGCGCGCCATTTCCGGTGTGACATCGACGGCTTTTTGTAGTTCCTGATGGGCCTGGGAAGTCTTTCCAAGTTTCAACAGTTCCATGCCAATACGCTTGCTCTCCTTTCGCCTCTCAGACCTATTTCCCTCCGTACCGGCTTTGCTGGGTAGGTAATCTCCGTCGAACACGATGTAGGGTGTGATTCCGAAATGGACAAGCATTCGCACGCGGTTCATAGCAAAGTCGACATACCTAGTAATTTATAAGTTCTTTGTTCAAATAAATAGTCATGAAAAACATACTTAGTAGTGGGCTTGTCGAGCGCCAAGTCAATGGCACAAGACACTGTTCCTCTATGAAGCCATCCATAGGCATCCACACCAATGGTTTGGCCGGAAAACTTTTGGAGATTACATGGTCTTTGAATCGATTTGAGGAGTCCCAAGAGCCCTTGCTCCAAGTTAGACATTACCTCATTTTAAAAGGAGTGTGATGTAGGCTTACCAGAGACACCCATCTTGTACACAAACAGGAAGAGCAACAAGGGTGAAGAACCCTAACAGTAACACTTGAGAAGTGCTACAGGGTCATTATGGACGAATATTAGTAAGGAAACAGGAGAGCGGTCAAGTAAGGAGGAATTGCGTAGAGATTGTAGAGGTCGGGGGTTATGCAAGGCGATGATGGTAGATGTTAGGGTAAACGGCGGCGACGCGCTTCAAGTCAGCACGCGTTAAGGTTAGACTAAGGCCGAAGCCTAGGGCAGTCGGCATCATCTCGGCAGATGATCCTTGCAGAACATCCTTGCATTTTCGAGATCCCGCTAAAATTTCCAATCGATAACACAACTGCCAGAGCACACCCTCTTCACTCATCACTCACGACTCAAACAGTCACAATGGCAGGCAGGAGCTTAAACAAAGTCCAGAAGCAAATATCAAAGAAGAAGGGCAAAGGCGCCATTCTTCACGACAAAAGTCGAGACTCATACCGCCTCCAGCGAGCATGCGCTCGAGATGACAAGCTTAGCAGACTCGCTTCTGTGCGACAGAAGCAGAATTTACCATTCCGTGCGTCTGACCTATTTGCGCCTCTGAACCTGCGTATAACTGACGCTGCCTCATAGTTGAAAGAGTAGACTTTTTAAAAGATGCTGTCCTCGAAGAAGATTCCACGCCTAGTTTCTCGACACAGCAGGTTCAAGCCTTCATCGAAAAGTACCTGAGTCGAAGCGACGAGGAGATAGCATTGTTGAAAGCCGAACGCCGTCCCGGTCGGCCCGCAAGCACACGCGAAGATCTGCTCAAGCAGAGACAGTCATCAGAGGAACGCGAATATGTATCAGGATTCTGGGTCCCGGATTTGGAGGATTCGGCCGTTGTTAATGCGTTGAAAAACTGGAACGGGGAATGGATCAACTTAAACACTCTCAAGTTCGTGCGCATAGCAAAGAGCGGGACAAAACACCAATCAAGCTTCCCACCTAAGGGACAATCATGAGACAGGATGACTAGCTTGGTTTCATCAAGACTCAAAGGGATGAAAGAGGAAAACAAAATTCCTTGCTCGAAAATCTCCTATCTTCGAACCCTATTTCTTAGCAGTGGCATTGTATGGGATAGCGTCTCCCTTGATGTCAAGAGGAATTGAGGCTCATTCACTAGCAAAACACTGGTATTAATATGGAGTGGAATAGGCGTTCCACGATAATTTTGGAATTCATGGTCATGTCTGGGCAAATCTAGCTTGACCTAGCCAGATGTGGCTTCATCGAACGTATACCCCCCCCCCCC